>ML360667.1:0-51057 GCA_005239505.1 Nicotiana paniculata
TTATTGAGAATTGAGTGGTCTAACGACAATAATTGATAGGTTAATTCCCTGTGGGATTCGACTTTGGGCTAAATACTCAGATTATATTTGCAACGCCCGTTTAGTATTTTTATAAGATATAGTTGAACGTGATCAGAAACAACTAAAGGAGAAATTATTTACCAGTGAACGTAGCTGGAACTATTCAAAAAACCAAGTTCCATGTGATCGAGGGCGACATGAGTGGTAATGCTCTCTTCAGGAGAGGGGATCTCTATCACTTTGTCTCCCCAGTTATAATCCCTTTTTGATTTGCTCGAGATACCCTACGGTAATCGAGAAAATGTACCTTGATACGTGCTCGCACCGACCAGGGACCGAGGGAGGTCTCTCGGTCCTGAAATCGGATTTGAGAACACACGGGCCAGGAACGCACTCCTCAAGGAGCGGATCTATAGACATTTTATCACCGGCCGACCGTGAAGAAGAAGAGGAAGCTTTTTCCTTTTGCGGAACCGTTTTAGATGTTTTCGCCATTATATGGGTTTAAGAAAGAAGAAGTTATAAAGGTTTGATGATTTGAAACTAGCAGTGAAAACCTAAGGAGTGATGAAAGAGAAGAACTTGAAAGGGGTAAAATCTTAGAAAAACAGATGAAGGTGAAGATAAAGTTTGATTCAACAAGAAGGAGGCCTATATATGGATTTACGGTGACGGTTCAACGATACTAGTGGCAGACCACCAACTGACGCTCATTAATGGTTTGGGGATCTGTACCGACAAGACGTTTCATTCACTCCCATCTCTTACGCCACGGGGGTGACATCATTGTTTATCGAGATCAAATAAATCGAAGGCTCAATTCATTTCTTATCATTATATTCCAAGAAACGAGGGGACTAGCTGTATATGGTAAAAATTGGGGTCACCCGATTTCACTATTTGATCGAGATTGGGACGTTGCATCGAAGAGCTGAGGTATTGAGTTCGAGATTGAAGTCTCTTTCTAGATCGAGGTCGATACCAATCGAAGCCAAGGGAGATAGATTTCGAGTAACATCGGGGATAACTTAGTAAAGGAAAAATGAGATATCTGTGATTGGTCGAGGATCATGGCGTGAATTTCGGTACGGATCAAATCAGAAGCAATTAATTGGCTGATTATACGATTTCCCACTGTACTTAGAGTTATACCATAAATAGAATTTCTCTACTATATAAAGAGGAGTTCTAATCATTCGTAATCATCATTATTCACTGAGAAAAGTAATACAACTCTTTCTTCATTAATTGTGTTCTTGTTCATTAGTTTATTCCGTCTTTACTATTTTTGCACTTATCAGTTCGAGGGTATCTTGACTCGAGGCTGAAACTTTGTTTGAACACTAGTTTGATTTATTTATAGTTTAATTCCGTCATTTACTTTTATATTTATCAATTGGTATTGAGTGAAACCACATATCCTTAAAACCACAATATAAGTTTAATTGTTATCCAAAATTTAGGGTAAACAAATTTATTATCGAGTCATGATTTTAAAACTTTGAATTAGATTAGACTAATTTACTAATATTATATTAGGCTAAAAATAATATAGGTAAAAAATTTAGCTACTGACCTGGCCCTGGTGGATCGAGACCTTGGTTAGTACCTGGCCGGTCTACCAGGCCTAATGCCTTTGTCAGCCCAGCCCCCCTCCATGATACCCCTAGCCCAGCCCCAACCGGTCCATTATGGGTCGTTTCAGGGGAGAAATTAAAAAATAGCCAGATTTACAAGTGATAATTGAAAAATAGCCACAATTTCAAAAGTAATCGAAATTTAGCACTTTTCATGTAAAGATAAATCTGAACGAAAATATTGTTCAAAATCCGAAAAATATTTTAGCATAATATGCTGGAGTTCTAGTATAATGGAACTCCAACATAATATACTGGAGGTCCAGTATAATATAGTGGACCAACATAATATGTTGGAAGTTCATACAAAAGTGCTCCAATCTCCAATATATTATGCTAGAACTTTCTACGTGTCGGAGTTCCAGCATAATATGCTGGAAGTTCATACACATGTGTACTAATCTCCAGTATATTATGCTAGATCGGTACGTGTTGCAGCAAAATAGTGGCTTCAATGACCGGCTATTTTTCAATTGCCCGTCCGAAATCTGGCAGCCCATGCTATTTTTACTTGTTTCAGTCCTCTCTTTTCAGCTTAGTTACAAGAAACAGGATTAATTGATATCAATATTTTGCAATTGATTAAAAATCTGGTCCCTAAATTCAATACCTGGTCCCTAACATAATGAATTGAGCGCCAGAGAGAAATTACTTTACTCTTTTTTTGGTTCCCTCAAATTCCCGCTCATCTCTCTGGAGGGCCCAGTGCAGGGTAAATCCCTAAACCCTAATCTTTCAATCTAATAATCCACTCTTCTATATTTCTCCCAAATGCTGAATTAAAATCTGTATCTGGGAATCGAAGGTGTGTTTGCTACAAAACATCTTATAATTTTGCTTAGGTTCCTACAACGCATCTGATAAATTTTACTGGGTTAAGATTTTTTAGCTTTACCATTTTCAGTGCGAAATGCTCAAAATCGTAAATCTGAGTTCGAAGTTCCAGCCAAATAGTCTGAGTTATTGACTAAAGTTAAGCGTGTTACTCTAATATTCAAGCAGTAGACTGGTTCAGTAAATTGCAAAGTGAAATTGCTTGCTGCAGTGATATATGTATTGTATACAGTATGTGTCTTGTAGGAGAACCCTAAAACCTTATTTCTTATGATTTTTTCATGTTCTGTTCCCTTGTCTTAGGGTTTGAATTTATTCATGTAAAGTAAAATGTCCCAGGGGAAAACCAAAAAAAAAAGGTGATTTAATGACAGTTGTTTATTGGATTATTTATTCGTGTAAAGTAAAATGGACTAATCTATATGGGAGATTTGCTTCACTTTGATGTGTCTAGTCATACTGAAATATGTAGAATAAATCTCGTTAACGGGGATGTCTGTTCTAATAGTGGCTTTATCAAGCTTAGAATATAGACCAGAATCACATTATTGCAATCCTCATAATGAGATTCTCATAAGCTACTGAGTATTAAACTTTATGGAAGAACAATAATAGGGTACAAGTTACCAAACATATCGACTTGAATTTCTTACACTATTTCACGCTAATAGATATTAATGAATGAAGAGTCTGTTAGTTTTTTCATTTGTAAAGTCCCTGTTGCTTCTCTATCACTAAAAATAGCATCATAACTTGAATGGACTCCAAAAAGTTGAAGGAAGTGTCAGAGTTTTAATTTCTACAAATATTGCTCCATCAGTCTTGATCCTCCGAGTATGCATAAATCCCACGAATGAAAATGTATCTTCCTCATAAAAAAGAAAAAAAAGAAAATGGTGACAAGAAAGGGATTTCCATGTTTTCCCCTTCCCTTTCCGTCTTTTCGAAAGGAAGTTCACAGTAACTGAAACGGTGTTCACTCCGTACAAGAAAGAAAACTGACCTTATTGACACTGCGAGCCTATGTACTTAAACCCAAAATTCTGAACTATATATATCTTTTGAATAATTTTACGTCTTTTGAGATTGCATAAAAAGTTATGTGCATCTTAGTTCTTAAACTCAAGAATCTGAAATCTGTTTACAACTTTACGTCTTCCTTAGATTTTATAAAAAGTTATGTGCATCTTAGTACTTTGTATTCCTCTATCTTTTTTCTAATCAAATTTTAATGTATTCTCCAAAGTTATGGCACCTAGTAAGCAATGGATGCAACTTGTTGATAATCGACTTGATGAAGCCTACTCAATCGGAGTGCAAAAGTTTTTGGATTATGCTTTTAGAAGAACAGGAGAACTATATGAAATACGATGTCCATGTGTCAAATGTTTCAATACAACTTTAGGAACACGTGAGACAGTCGAGTCACATTTGAAAGTATATGGAATAATTCAAAATTATACTTTTTGGTATCACCATGGCGAAATTTTAGGTGAGCCACAATCGGACTGTGAACTGCTATCCTATTGCCGCCATCTACTCGAGAAAGAGCATATGCAAATTGATGCTCCATTGCTTCCATCTACTGATCAAGGTATGCAATACATTGAACAGTTGAAACAAGTATGGTTTTCAAAATTTACCGTGTTATTAATTTGCAGAACTGAATTTTAATGCTAAAGTTGTACTATTTATTTGTACGATATGTTCAGACATTTCTAATGTATGCAGATGTAGGTTCATGTAATACTGAAAAGGTAAAAAAAGTTCGAGGAAGGAACAAGTGCAAAGAAGTTGCGTCACTTGAATTTGGACAGAAGCTAAAAGTAACATTTTACAACAATCGAACGGTTGGAAAGAATAGCAATCTGTTTTCAAGGCACTTGGGAAAATTAGTTCGTGACCGTAATTTGTGTCCGCTGGGAGTATCATCGTGGCATGACATTAAGGAAGAACAGTTAAATCACATGTGGACAGTTGTTAAGGTAATGTATCCAATTTGCCAATGGGCTATTTGCTAAAGTTCATCTGGAAAAAACGTTTTCATTTATTACCTGGGATTTATAATGTGGCCTTAACTTGCTCTACTAAAGCCTGTAGCTCCTAATTTGATCCTTAACCCTGAAAAGGTTTCTCTTTTTCTTTTTTGTTGCAAATAGAGGTTCTGCTAGTGATTTTTATTTATTCTAATTAGTGTTAAGAAAGCATATATCTGCTTTTGATTTACTGTGGTATGGGCTTTGTAGTTGTGCATAGAAAACAAAAAGATTCTTTTTTGTTAAGTGGCACAAAGATCTTTTATAACTGAAAAGGGGAAATGATAAGGAAAAATAAATGCACGGGAATAGTTACTGGAATTTCTAATGTTGGCAAGAGAAGAGGAGCATGATTGAAGTAGCCAGAAAGAAAAAAATAGCAAGAGGAGAGAAAGTAATTAGAAGGATGGAGTGATGGATCAAGGGGCTTCTTTGAGTAGCACTACGGTCTCATATCTGAGGAAGCTTCACTCAGATGTGTAGGTTTATTCCTATTATCATTTCCTAAATTGAAGTATTTAAAATTAGTGCATCTTTGGTTCTTTAATTTTTTAGATGTTTCCTAAGTTATTTCAGAATTACTAATGTCTTCTTTTTGTCATGTCATTGAATTACTAATTCCTTTTGCTCCAAAGTGCTTTCTACATACTCTGTACTTTTCCAGATAAAAATACTTTTACCTCATTGTTTAACAAGGAACTTCTGTAAGCACTTCTTCTAAAGTAATTTTAAAAGCAGAACAGCTTTCCCGGAAGAATGTATTAAAGAGCTAGGATTAAAGAAAGAAAAGGACAAACACAAACTCTAATTTCATTGCATATGGGAGTTCAACCTATGTTTGATTTATTGTAGGATAAATTTGAGAGTGATGACATGGATATTCATCGCAGCCATATCTTGGGATGGATGAAAGAATTATGGAACAAATGGAGAGGACAGTTGCATGCAAAGTATGTGAAGGGTAAGCCAGTCCAAGAGGCTCTTAAGAATAAGCCAAAGGGGGTAGACAAGAAGCAATGGGAGTGGTTGGTAACGGAACATTTTTCTACAGAAAGTTTTCAGGTTTGACATAAGACCTAGTTATGGAATTTCATTGAAATACTACTCCTATTATCTTTTGATCGAGAATTTAAACTAAATGTTGTTATGCTAGGCAAAAAGCAATAGAAACGCAGCAAATAGAGCTAAGTTGAAGATGCCTCATCATATTGGTAGCAAGCCAATTAGAGAGATTATTTATCAAAAGGTGTTACCATAAGATCTCCATCCTTTTCTTTTAAAGATATTGGTGAGGCATTATTTGACATGTTTACTTTGATGTAAAGGGCGGAAAAGATGGCAAACCACCAGATTTGGCAACTATTTTCTTTGAGACTCGCAAGAAGAATAACACGCTTGTTGATTCTGAAACAATCGAAAAACATGTACGTGTTGTTAATTGGAGATATTACTTTTAGTTATTATTGGTTCTGACACAAATCTCACTGTGTATTTTGTAGGCTCAAATCCAAGAATTGGTGCAGTCCGAACCGTCTCTTCCTAGCATAGAGATTGTAGAAAAATGCTTTGGACCTCAAATTCGCAGCCATGTATTTGGGTTTGGGGGTGGAGTAAAAGCGAAAGACTTGAAAGGGGGCACTTCCTCAAAGGCTGAATTACGGTCTGAGCTATGTTCAACTCGAGAGGAAAACCAGTCTTTGAAAGATCGCTTGTCTACCATAGAAAATGATGTGAAAGAACTGAAGCAGTTAAAAAAATTGCTATTAGCTCAACACTCCAATGTCCATCCTCCGACATTACCCATTTCAGGAGAATGACAATTTGTTTGATGAACATACATACCAAGTTAGTAACAACTTACCCAGAGTGTCAATATATTTGCATGCTTGGTTAATTTTTTAAAGTATGACGCATACTCCCTGGCTTCAAAAAATGTGTATACCATGCCCGCCTCAATTGTACATTTGCTTAATTTAAGAAACTTTTTTAGTGTTATGTTTGGCATAGTTGATGTTATATCGGTGGTGGTGGAGACCTTATGCAGTTAAGACTCAAGCGTCAACTAGAAGTGACTGATGTTATTTGTTTCTTCAATAAGTGTAGTATACTTATCTACCAGACTACCATTGACTTTTTTGTGACATAATAGTGTAAATATTTTAGTCTGTAAACTAAATCTAATGAAAGACGTAAACTTGTCATGTAGGTCGTTGGAATTGTTTGATTTTATCAACTGTGAATATGAAGGCATATTTGTCTTAAAAACCTTAATAAGTTAGGATGTAAAAACATACAGAATTAAGAACACCACATGGGAAGAAGACAAGAGGGCGAACCAACAGAAAAAGAACTTATTGCTAAAGAACTGGAAAGCGGTTAAAACTAGGCAGAGAGCTTAGAAGCTTTGAGAATGGCAGTTTGCTTGATCAAATTCTGAATATCCAGCAGTATCTAGCCATATCCATGTTAAATGGACATTGGGCCTAACTCAACCCCAAAAACTAGCTCAAGAGGTGAGGATTGCCCAAGTCCATACTGAACACCCCCTCTCACGCCCAGGATTGGACATATGGAGCCTGGACAATTATGGGGGCCCAACATAGGAAAATCGGGATGGGTCCTGCTCTGGTACCATGTTAAATGGACATTGGGTCTAACTCAACCCCAAAAGCTAGCTCAAGAGGTGAAGATTGTCCAAGTCCATATAAGGAGACCACCTATCCCCTACAATGTCGATGTGGGACTCATCCATCTGTGGCAATTATTGGAGCTGTCATCTACTGTTTCCTACCAAAGGTCTATGCTAGTAATCTTGTGTCAGGAAAGAAAATGTATTTGGGTTTAGAATTGTTATTGAGGAATTCACCAATTAGACTGATTGCATCTTAGTTTTGGCTTCATCTTCGATGAGGATTTTGGATCTCTCCAAACTCTTCATATTCATGTACAAGGGGTTGGAGATTTGCCCCTTTTCAGATCTGCATATCTTGAAACTTTTGCAACTACTCAGTAGAAACGAAGCACAAGAGCAAATTAAACTAAAGTTCTGGATTATCACCGAATCATGAGTTGAGTAAACTTCTGCTTGAGGGCTTTCAGCTGCTGCTCAGAACTGCTCGAGTTGGTCCATTTAGTTGTTTTTTAATTTATTTAAGTTTTGAGTATATGGTTCAACACCAAACAAAGTGAATCAGTTGAAAAAGGGGATTCGCTCTTAGTCTTACATGTTTTTGTACTTCTATCCATATGAATAGGATAAATGTCAGTAATTAACCTATTGCTGTACATTTTTTGTTTCTTTTTCTTTTTCGATATTCTTCTTCTCTTACCTAAATACTTGTTATTAAGGTCTACTTGATTTCTTTCTTTATTTTTGAGATCTTGGGTCCTCCTTGTCAACACTACACAATTTACAAGCGTAGTCCAGCCCACAGCTAGATAGGGACATAGGGTAGTACAAGTGGTTATAAGTACGTACACGTACTTTATGAACAAAGATAAGGAATTAACTAATTTAATTATCACAAAAATTAAAAGTAATTAAAGTTAAACAAAAAGGGAAGACATCTCTTCATACAAAAGTAAAGTTCTAAATGGAGAGATTGAGATCAATCATTATCAGTACTATACCTTTCGGGTCTTCTGTCATGCAATTGTTGTAGTACTACTATCTTTCAAAGTAGTAGTACTACTTAAAAAAGATATGGTAGCATCTAAGAAGATTATCTTGCTTTAAATACAAGCCACAAAATTATTACTTAAGCTTAAACTTGATTCCCAAATTGATTCTGTATGTTGTATCATACTACATACACCAAATGTGCCTGTTGGTCCATCTTAACTTTTTGTGAAGAAGACCATCCTGGAGCAATTTCTCCAATTCAACAAGCCTCAATGAGATTAGCTATAGAGTAGGGAGCATCAACAAGTTTTTTATTTTTTACTAGGGTCCTCAGAGATAATTAGAAAATGAGTAGTAAACACTAGATATCTCATCCTGTTTGACGATATAGATTAAATCTCTGAGCGATTTTATGTAGATGAAAAAATATATATTTGTAATAAAGTGCCTTTTTTTCTGGGTGATGGTGGTTCGTGCATAGCGATAGCGTGGGAGAGGAAAGTGTAAAAAAACCTTTATTTTTTAATAAAGTGACTTTTTTTAAATAACCGTGGTGTATCAGCTTCCATGCACCTCAACTAATTCGAATCATTAACTCTGTCCACCAATGCTTGGACAAATGGGAAGAAATCAATAACAAAGTATCTTTCTCATAAAAAAGTTATTGGGTGATGGTGGTTTGTGGATATATAGTAGAAGAGCGTAAGGTAGAAGTATTAAAGGACTTTTGGTAGGATTGAAACCTTGCCCCTAAGTGGTACAAGATGAAATTGCAACTACTGAGTTGCACAGGATCATTTTAATGAAGTTTCTTCATGAAACACTCTAATTTTTAACTACATTTTGATTTCTTTCATTTCACTGGTTATTTACATATCATATTTGAATCGTTAGATTTAAATGTACACTTACAAGTTACAGTCCATACTCAAAGTTAAAAGAGGCACTCTGAAGAAGAGGTGACATGTCTTATATCTTAGAATTGCAAGTCATTTTTGCAACAATTGTCGGCACTTCGACATTAGTAATATATGTTCCAGCAAAGTCTCAATTCATCTCAAATAGGACTCAAGTCTCAACCTTGTAAAAATCACAGTCACCCTTCCAATAGTTTTCTCTTTCTGCTTTGGCTTTCTCTTGTAAGTCACTTAGGGTTCCCTGCTTCCCTTCTCTCTTCTCTGATTCTTTGCACGCAACTCTCGTCCAACTTACAAAACCAAGAGGCGAATTGCATTTTAAAATTTTATTTCAAACCAAGGGGCGGGCGTAGAAGCAACCACTAATGCTTGCATTAGGGTAGGTTGTATGCATCAACACCTTTGGGGTACGGCCCTTCCCTGGACTCTTTGTGAACGCGGGATGTTTTGTGCACTAGGCTGCTGTTTTTATTAAATAATCATATGGAATTAGGTTTGGCAATTGGCAAATGAAGTGAAGGATGAGCAATTGAGGCATTGAGCAGTTCTTTTTATGTGCTTTATGTGGTGATGAACTACTTTTTTGGATTGATTCCCCCTGTGGACTGTGTATGTTTGATGAGCATTGAGCAGTTTTCTCTTTATTAAGTTGGTGAATGGCAATTGATATTTGGTATGGCATGTGCATTATCTTCTTTTCTTTGCTTTAATTTCCCTTAGGTAAGTGGGATGTTTAATTGAATTGAAAGTGGGACGTTTAATCTCCATTGCTTGCAAGTTTAGCAACTACTAGGTTACGAATTTACGATATAAAGGGGTTTGACTCTCCTGGATCTTTTTGGTGCTTAGATAACTGATTTTGTCTCATCTTAAGCCAACAAGTCTAAAAAAATTTCCACTCTTTTCTGAGTATGTCAAGGATTTGAATAGAGTCATACATAGAAGGAATAATCTTATAATTTCTTTACTGATAGAGTAGTAAGAATGAATTTTCTTGTTGATACTATGGAATCAAATTGACAAGTATTTCTTCATTGGTGATACATCTTTAACTGATCTGATGCAAAGTGACCAAGCTATTGATAGCGTATTGGTTTTACTTACTATTTATAACATGACCATACCGAGGGATGAGTGTAAAAATAGTCATTTTTAGATTGTTATTTAAAGTTCTTAAAGTTTAGTCGCCTCAGAAGTCTGAAGTTTGAACAGACATCTGACTAACCCTAACTTCAGACTTTCAGGTATGAAGTTTAAGTTGTGGTAGTTCAAAATTCAGACCCATTGATTTAAGTTCAATCATCTTGAAATGCTGACAACCCCTCTTGTCTCCAGCAAAAAGCACAGCAGGTATGATAAAATAAGGAAGTTGATTAGTCCTTTAAGTTTTTACTTTGCGTCTAAACATCAGCTCAAAGTTTCATTTTAATATGTTTCTCTTTTGCTCTTTAGTTAGTTGCAATTCCAGTTGTCCATCCTTGACAAGTCTCATCTTAGGTAAATTGCAATTCCAATCAATTGTATTACGATGTTAAAAAAAGTATTTGATCCAATAGACGTTTTATCTTTAGAATCTCAACCAAATGGGAATTAGTTAATTAAATACTAAGTCGAAGCACCAAAAGGATTTGTTTTTGTACTCAGAATCTTGCAGGATTACTTACAAGAAATAGCAAATGTATTCCACGGAAAAGCTAAAGAATTAACTAATGACATGGAAGATATAGTTTCAAGTTTTCTACATCAATTCCTTAATACTTTCTTATTAACAATTACCGTAAATGTTGACAGCCACTTTTTTCTCTTGAGGTAGGCTTTGAAAGAGCTATCAGTAAAAATAATTTTTTTGGGTAACAAAAGATAATATATTAATAATTATGCATCATGGTTATGAATACTTAGTGATATCTGGGACCCATCTACTAATTTTTTAATTAAGAAACAAACAAAGAATTTGATCCTATATCAGATTTATCTTTGGTGGAATATCAAACAACATGGACTAGTTAATAGCTGGGGAGACAGTGAAGATTTGGTGTATACTAGTAATCAAGAAATGATTTGTGAAAGAGCAGATATTTCACAAAAAGAGAAAAAAGTTGGAAGTACACGTAGCAAAAAGTAATGAATATATGATTTACAAATAACGATTTTACAAAGACTTAAGAGACCTTTTTAACTACACAATTTGGTGGGTGCCACTTTCCCAGTTAATAATGAGTTCAATCTCAATCAACATGAAATGATGAAAGGCACCAACAAAGGTTAAGATGGAGTGATTAGTATTTCTTTTATCCTTAATTATAAGTTTTGGATTCGATTCCTAAGTATATAATTGCTTATTTTCATTAGCGAGTCTTTATCATTACCATTATCATAGAGTACGAGACCTTTTTTTTAGAATTCGAACTCCAATATAAATATCGAATATCGACTCGGAGACCAAAAAAAAATGATGAAAGGCTCTCTCTTTGCTTGTCAAGTTCCTAGTACGTGTAATGCAAAATAGATTTGCTCAATATAGTTTTGATACTGAGAATCACTGGTATGATTGCTTCTCTATTTGAAGGAGAAACTTTACAATCTATAACATCAAACAGTTTCATCGCTTTGGCCAGGAAAAGAAAAAAGAAAGATAGAATTAGTTTAACATGTGTCGAATAGATTAGTTAGGAAGGACAATTCACGTTAAGCTAACATACTGGCAGCTGTAAGATATATGTGCTCTTGCTATTTCAAATTTATCTTTGAACTAATGGGTATATTAATTGTGCATGAATAGAAAACTGGTTTTCTTATAACTCAAGGGTTCAAGTATTGTGCAACATGAGTTTAAAAAATATTTAACAATCAGCGAAGCTACTTACAGGGTAATAATAACCAAATCTTTATATTAATTAATCAATAATTGATAATTTGGTAAAAATTACTAATTAACCTACTATCACAAGTTAAACGATATTAATAGTGTAATATTAATGATTAAACCGACCTTTTAAATTGTAATGCTTAAAAGAAAGGTTTGTCCATTAAAATGGCTTGAATCGCTATAAGTATAGTTTAGAGAAATCGTATTTATGATTAGTTAATAACCGATATCCTTTCACCTTATAATACTCAAAAAGTTCATCCGTAAACTTTACACCTTTCCTCCCTATAAAATTTTCCCTATATATGTAACTGCCTCCAAGGGAGACTTCAATTCATTTAACACCAACAAAAACCAAAAAGAGTTGGAAAAAAGAGTAACGTACAAACACACACTATACTCTCAAATCTCAATCTAAAGCTCTATGGCAACTAGTACTTCTACCCTTTTCACTCAAGATCAATTCTTGAACTTCCACTACTCAAGAAGATTACTTGTAGCAGCCACTCCACAATTAGCTCCGTCGCCGGCGGCCGGAAACAGCCACGACACAACAGATGTACTACTAGTGAACAACATGCCCATTGATGCAAATGTTGTGATAGTCTTATCAGTAATTTTTTGTGGCTTGATTTGTTCAGTTTTCTTGAACTCCATCATAAAGTTTGCATTTAAGTACTCTAGCCTCATGTTAACAGACTCATCCTCAAACCATAGAAGCACTTCTACAGCAAAGCTAGCCAATAAAGGAATCAAGAAGAAAGCCCTCAAAACATTTCCAGTTATAACTTACACTACTGGATTGGAACATCCAGGAATTGATGACACTGAGTGTGTAATTTGCTTATCAGAATTTGGAGTTGGAGATAAAATTAAGGTTCTGCCTAAGTGCAATCATTGCTTCCACGTTCAGTGTATTGATAAATGGCTCAATTCCCACTCTTCTTGCCCTACTTGTAGGCACTGCCTTATTGAAACTTGTCAAAAAAGTGTGAATGGAGACAGTTCTGTTACAACAACTGCAATTCCAAATTCTCAGGTAGCTAACAATATCTCATCATCATCATCAGCAACACTTCAAGAAATCATAATTAGGATTGAACCACTCCAACATGAAGATGTGGTATCTAGCAATTAATACTAGGTATATAAGAATAGGAGTAGTTAGCTGTTATGACACATTCATTTAAAGCTTAGTTTTTTCAAGTTTACTTGTGATCTCTTTTTTCTTTTTCTGTTTTGGGAGGGGGGGGGGGGGGGGGNTTTTTTTTGGTGGGGGGGGGGGGGGGGGGGGGGAGGAGATTATGTTAGCTAGAGAGTATATATGGCCAATGTAATTTTACATTATAAGTTGTACACAAACGAATACTTGTAATAGATGCAAGTGTGAAAGGGTAAGACCAATGCATAAAGTTATTAACAATCAACTTTTGCACTTTGGATTGTTTTATGAGTTCCCAGTAATATCCTCACTACGAACAATTGTCCTCACTGCTATACAACTGAAGATGTTAATCATATCTTTTTCCAGTGTCCCAAAACCTCTCCCTTATGGAATGTACTTGTTTATCCTCAAAATCCTATAACAATTAAATTTGTAAGTGATTTTAAGGATACGCGGATTAACTTGATACAAAGCGATAAACTAAGTTGCAATTGAATAAACAACGATAAAATAAATTCAAACCATACGAGTTGGATAGTTTCAGCCTTAATGAAATAGCCACTCTCGATCCGGTCTCACTAAGACCGGTGTATGAAAAGAACAAGAGCTGAAGACAGAGAAAATAATAATATAATGCTTTTGAGTGCGTGTTACAATGTGCTTCATGAATTATCAGGCCTCCTTTATATAGTCGGGGAATCCTATTTTAGGTACAACTCTATAAAAGGTAAAAACTTTTCTAATTCACTGATTGCCGGTTCCTTATCGATACGTGAAAGATTTCCACCGTAATATTAGGCCGGTCACATATATTTCGGCTTCTTTTGGCTATGCTGGATTGTCTGACAATGTCCTTCGAAGTCGTTTGAGGCTAGGACAAATTTCGGGACTATGACCTCGATATTCTCGAAGGCAGGCGTCATGCCCCCGGGTTCTGGCCCAGTGGAACGTTGGCCCGATTTCAGTCCCTTGTTGCCATGTCTCGAATCTGGCTTATTTTGTCGGAGGCTGGGATGAACCATGAGCTCGATTTCACCCGTATACAGATAGTCCCCTCGTTTTCTGGAGAGTAAACGACAAGAAACGACACGAGCTTCCGATTCTTACTTCAACACATCTTGACATAAACGACAAAACAACCGAAACGTCTTGTCAATTAAGTCATAATGGCCTTAAATGTTTGTCAGCCGCCGGTCGGCCGTCCTTAGATGTGAAAAGCCACTGAACTACTATAAATACCCCCTCTTTTGTTCATTTTTACTTTACATCCAAACCTTCTACCCTCGTACCTTTAGGATTTCAATACTCTTTAGCACTTTTACCCCGGTTATTCGAGGTCCTTTGCAAGAATTTTTACCCATCTTCATCTTAAGCCAACACTTCAACTTCCTTTCTTTCTTCAACTTTCTCAGATTTTCCTCCATCTTCATTTTCTAAAGAATGCAAAAGACTTCCAAACCATTCCCCAGAAAGAAGTTCCTTCTACCTCGCTGCCGGCTACTGAGGCCGAGGAGACCGTTTTGCGCGCGACCGTCGATGAACCAGTACCTGAATCCCATTTGAAAATGTTCATCCCTGGGGGATTCTCGGTCAACGTTGATTTCAAGGTTGAAAATCCTTCCTCCTTACAAGGTCGGTGTGAGGAGGGCTCGAGATACATCTGCTCGATTACCAAAAAGGTCCTCCCTACGGTCTGAAAAGACTGCAACTGCGCCAATAAAGACATTTTGGTCCCCGAACCCGATGAAGCCATTACCACCTATGTCGAGGGATACCTACGTGTTTACACTTATCCCCTTACATTGGTTCAGGTGGACCCGGTCATTTTAGATTTTTGCAGGAGGTACAATGTGTGCCTAGGCCAGATTCATCCATCACTATAGAGGATCGTGATCCTCCTCCGTTTTTTTGTGAACAAATTCGATAGGTGCTCATTCACCATTGACCATCTACTTTGCTTATACAGTCCCCGAATCTTCCGGGGGAGGGGGGGGACTAATAAAGCTTGTGCGTTGGGCCAGTAAAGCCCCGTTCTCAAGTATTGATGAGGACCGGGACCAGGGTTGGCAAGGTTATTTTGTCTCGGTGAAGACTTTGGACTTGATCCCAGCTGAGTGCAGGCCATTCCCTGAGAAGTGGAATACGTCATGTAAGTATAACTTACTTTCGAATGTCAATTTTATACTTACTTCTCTTTCCCTTACCGTCGCTCGGGTCCCAAATGTTGTCCCTCGACTCAAGGAGTGGGTCGAGGGTATCGTTTCACGTATGCCCTACTCCGAGCGCTCGTGATGCAAACTCTTGAAGGGTCGTTGGGAGGCCTGTTCCCATGGTGAGACCTCTTTCCCGAGTAGGTTGTATTAGGATTCTACTTTTAACATTAAGCCCTTACTCCCCTTACTTCTTTTTGTAGGCTTATCTAAGGATGTCGAGCTTAGGCCTCCAGTCGGTGGCGAGAACTTACCTACCGAGTCCTCTGCTTTGAAATAGGTCGAAGAAAGGAAAAGGAAGAGGGCTCCGAGTTCCCCTAGCTCGGAGAAGAAGAAAAAAGGATAAGGCTGGTGTGTAAGTTGAAAGTAAACACCAGCTCCTTAACACCAGCTTCGGATTCTCTCTATTGGATGAGGGACGAATCCAATGAAGAAGAACCTTTTGTCCTGGTGGCTCGCGAGCTGTCGCAACTCGAAGAGTAGCGGGCCTCTGAATCAAAGATTGAGGTCGATCTGCCTCAAGCCAAGGATGTCGATAAGGAGATCGGGGCCGAGGCTTCCCGGGATGCGGGCAGCGCCCCGAAGGAGGCACTCGGCATGATAGACATCATTGAGTCACCCTCGTTTACCGTCTATGTAAACAACGCCAAGCGGTGAGAGCACCCCAACGAGGGGGCCCGTGGAGCGGTCGACCCCCTCCGCTGCTTTTTTGATGCCGTGGATTCCACCGCCACGGAAGACGTCACCAGATTAGGTGACTTAGAGGTACGGAGGAAAAGTCTGTCCTCGGAGGAAGGTGGGCCTAATCGAGCCTGAAACTGATCAACCGGTTCCCTGCCCCAAGTGTGGATCCTGATCGGAAGCGGTCCATTATCATCACCGTTCCGGAGGATGTCGGGGTTCTTTTCGCCCCCATAGGGGTGGCCAGTTACCTCCGGTGCCTAGTGACTGAAGAAGACTAGGCCAAAATGAACGAGGTAGACTCACCCTGCCTATTCAATAAAGTACAATAGGCGCTAAACCGGATAATTCTAGATAACTCCTAATGATTTCAATTTCTCCCCTGATACTTAAACTAATTCATTGATAATCTTAACATTTTTCTTCGTATTTGTAGGCCTCGGTGGTTCACCATGAAGCTTTCCTCCGATATCGGGATGAGCTGAACCAACTCAGAGCCAAAGTCAAAGAGCTTGATGAGAAGAGAGATACATACAAACTTCTCAGCAAGAAACGTGAAGGAGAGGCTAAGGGCCTTTGAGCTGAGTTGGAAGTGGCTCGGAAAGAACACGCTGACCTGGTTGAATAGGTAAAAATCTTTGAAGTTAGTGATGATGAGATAGACACGGTGACTAATGGTCGGAACCTGCAGGTCCAACAGAAGATTGATTGGATTGACCAACTCCGAGCCGAGATGGATGCAATCAAGGTCGATGCCGAAGAATGGAGAGGCAAAATGGACCGCCTAGCCCGGAAAAGGAGACTTCCCAGCCGCAGTTGACCTCTGCAGAAGCCCAACTTCGAGCGACAAGGGAGAAGGCTGAGGAACGGTCCCAACAAATTGAGGAGCTCCAGTCTCAGCTAAGCTCAACTGTTGTCAATCGAGAGGCCCTTGTCAAGGAGCTTGAAGCAGCCCAGTCGGTGGTTGAAGTAACCAAAGCTGATGCCGACGAGTTGGTGGCCCAGTATAAAGCCGATGCCGAGGCAGCCCAGGACTGCCTGAAAGATATTGTCGAATTTGTGAAGTGGCAGTTCCGAAGGAAGGCCCTCGAGGAAGTCCATGCTCGGGGTTTTGATTTGTCGGCCGAGGTCGAAAGTTCTATGGGGTTTGAGGCCAAGGCCAAGAAATTGGCGTATCCCGAGGACGAAGAAGACTTCGAGGATTCGGGTCGATCCGGGGGCGGTGAAGACTCTGATGGCCCCGGTGATGAGGCGGCTCCGGTGGAGACCAAGCCGTTTAAGTGCCTTGTAGATTTTTCCTTATTTTTGTACCTTTGTACTTTTTGTCAAGGCTGTTTGGCCTTTGTAAAGATCTCTCTCTCTCTCTATATATATATATATAAGGCTCTTTTTCCCTTCGACAATTTTTAAGCTTGTTTCCTTTCGCTCTTTTCTTTATGATTGTAAAGATATCGAATGCCTCAGCACGTAATAATTAGGTCTTGTTCGAAGGTTCAAACAAACCTTGCTCTCGATATTATTTGATTAAGACTCATGGGGGGCTTGGTATGACCGGAAGCTTTTCCCAAAGTACTTTGAATATTTTAAATTACACTTTTCCGAGGGTATCGTTTTGAACTGGTTTAAAAATTTTGAAGGCCTTATGTTTTGGTTACGGGTCTCGGACGTCTACGAGCCATTCTAGGGCGTCCATACCCTTTCTAGTTCGGGTGTTTCCCAGTGAGCTTGTTACCTCGAGTCGTTCGGTCTTAACCGAGACAACCGTCCCCGAATGAGGATGGCCGTAGCCTTAAAAGTTTGGGCACTGCCTAATATGCTTTGTGCCCCCGGGCTTCGTTATCTCGGGTCGTCCGAACATGCCTTGGGCGGCTGTCCCCGAGTGAGGTGGCCCTTGGGCTCGATGTCTTTAGGGGATCAAATGTAAGAAATTTTTTTTTCAAGGGACAAAATATTTATCCGCTAGGTAGAAACTTCCTATCATTTTTGTGCGTAATATACAAAGTTACACTTGTGTTCAAGATTTGTGTCGGGGATGGGCCGGTCTATGTGGACACGTTGATTTGACCGTTTGGCCCTTACAGTACATCCTATCGATTGAGCCTAGACTATTCGAGCACAAAGTTTCTTTCCTTTCCAAAATCATTATCTGAGGGTAATGCCCCCAGTGTTCGAGGACGATCATAGAGAAGCCTCGGATACTGTTAATGGGAGCTCACAAACAATCTTCGATACTAATTTAGCATGATCCACTGTTGCCTCGTTAAAAACCTTGCCGAAAAATCCATTTGGGACAAAACAGGTTCGAGGGAAAAAGAGTGCCACGCGTGCTTTCAGGCCTAAAACATTATATCACTCTTTGACTCTTACCTGCAAGTGTTAGTTCAAAATGTAAATAAATAGAAAAGTAAACGGGTTCGTACCATAGCAGTAATATCGTTTCAAATGAGTTATGTTCCAGTTGTTCGGTAGTTGCTCACTGTTCATTGCTCCGAGTTTGTACGACCCTTTTTCGGTGATCTCGATAATTTGATACGAACCTTCCCAGTTCGGCCTCAGCTTCCCTTTATTTGAGTTTCGGGTGTTTAATGTGACCTTCCTTAATACTAAGTCCCCGACATTGAAGTGTCAAAGGTTGTTTCTTCGATTGTAATACCTCTCGATCCGTTATTTTTGGCCGGCCAGCCGGACGAGGGCGGCTTCACGCCTTTCATCTAACAGTTCCAGAATCGTATTCATGGTCTCGTTGTTTGATTCTTCGATTGCATATCAAAAATTGAGACTCAATTCTCCGAATTTGACTGATACTAGAGCTTCAACGCCGTAAACCAACGAGAATGGGGTAGACCCGGTACTGGACTTTGAGGTCGTACGGTATGCCCATAAGACTTTGGGCAACATTTCTTTCCATTTTCCTTTGCCGTTGTTCAATCACTTTCTGAGGTTTTGTATATGGTTTTGTTTGTGGAATCCGCTTGCCCGTTCTCATTAGGGTGATAGGGTATTGGCAGGATCCTTTTCCTCTTATGATCTTCGAGAAACTTGCTCACTTTACTGCCGAAGAACTGCTTCCCATTGTCGCACACAATCTCGGCCGGCATTTCGAACCAACATATTATGTGGTCCCAGATGAAATTAATTACTTTCTTCTCCCTAACTTTCTCAAATTCCTGGGCTTCCACCCATTTAAAAAAATAGTCAGTTATAAACAATATAAATTGAGCCTTATCGGGTGCCCATGGAAGGGGGCCGACGATGTCCATCCCCCATTTCATGAACGACCAGGGTGAAAAGACAGAGTGTAGCAGCTCTCTGGGCTGATGAGTCACCAGAGCATGACTTTGACATTCGTCGCATTTTCATACGAACTCCTTCGCGTTTTTTTCCATATCGATCCAATAGTAGCTAGCTTTAATTATTTTTGAAGTAATAATTCAGTGCCCGGATGATTTCTGCAGGCGCCTTCATGGATTTCCCTTAAAACATACTCGGTGTCTCCTAGTCCTAGATATATTGTGAGTGGGTCATCGAACGTTCTCCGGAACAGTGTACCGTCTTCGGGCATGCTGAACCGCGCCGCCTTCATACGCAGAGTCCCCGATTCCTTAGGGTCCGAGGCAGTTTTTTGGTCTTCATATATTCTTTATATTTGTTTCTCCAATCCCAATTTAGGGTTGTTTAGTTTATCTCGGTGTGACCTTCTTCCACGATCGATCTCATGAGTTGTACAACCTCCCTCGTTTGAACTCATTTCCATCGACTGATGATTCCAAGTTAGCAAGGGCATCAACCTCGCTGTTTTGATCCCGAGGCACATGTTGTAGAGTCCACTCCTTGAACCGATGTAATGTTACCTGCATTTTATCCAGGTATCTTTGCATTCATTCCTCTCTAACTTCGAATGTCCCATTAACTTGGTTCACCAAAAGGAGGGAGCCGCACTTAGCTTCGATCACCTCTGCCCCCAAGCTTTTGGCCAGTTCGAGACCTATAATCATGGCCTCATACTCGGCCTCAGTGTTAGTTAATTTTACAGTCCTAATAGATTGTCTAACTACATTACCTGCGGGTGGCTTCAATACAATTCCAAGCCCAGACTCCTTCACGTTTGATGCGCCGTCCGTAAAGAGGGTCCAGATTCCCGAAAAGTCCCCGAGTTTAACAACAACTCTCTTTCGACCTCGAGTATTAGGGTCAACGTAGAGTCAGCTACAAAGTTTTCCAAAATTTGAGATTTAATGGCAGTCTGAGGCCGATATTTGATATCGTACCCATTGATCTCTACGACCCATTTGGCCAACCGTCCCGAGAGATCGACTTTATGCATTAGATTCCTTAATGGGTAAGTGGTTAGGACACATATGGGGTGACATTGAAAGTACGATTTTAGCTTCCTAGAGGCGCTTATCAAAGTGAGCGTCAATTTCTAGGTGAGGATATTTAGTTTCGGCCTCGCCTATAGTCCTGCTAACAGAGTAAATTGGAAATTGCGTACGTTTCTCTTCTTGGACCAGGATTCCACTTACCACTATCTCCGATACTACCAAGTATAGGTATAGTTGTTCGTCTGTCTTCGGTGTGTGAAGCAATAGAGGGCTCGACAGATATTGCTTGAGCTTCTCCAAGACTCGTTGGCATTCCGGGGTCCATGAAAAGTTATTCTTTTTCTTGAACAGTGAGAAAAATCGGTGGCTCTTGTCGGATGACCTCGAAATAAATCGTCCTAAGGCGGCTATGCGTCTGATTAACCTTTGTACGACCTTCATATTATCCACAACAGTGATATCTTCGATGACCTTGATCTTATCAGGGTTGATCTCGATCCCCTAATTGGACACCATGAATCCGAGAAATTTATCGGACCCCACTCTGAATGCACATTCTCCGGGTTCATCTTCATATTGTATTTCTTCGTTATGCCGAAGGTTTCCTACAAATGTTTCAAATGGTCCTCTGCTCGCATGGATTTAACTAACATATCGTCAATGTAAACCTCCATTGAGTTTCCTATTTTTTTTTCAAACATTCGATTTACTAGGTGATGAAGGAAGTTTTTTCTTTGATCACACGGGTCTATCAGAATTTGGTTATACCTGGAATAAGCTTCGAGAAAACTGAGGATCTCGTAGCCGGCCGTTGCATCGATCATTCGATCGATGTCAGGCAAAGGGAAAGAGTCCCTGGGACACGCTTTATTCAAGACTTTATAGTCCACACACATTCTTAATTTGTTCCCTGTTTGGAGGATTACTACGTTTGCTAACCAGTCGGGGTATTTAACCTCCCGGATGGACCTTATTTTAAGGAGTTTAGATACCTCGTCCTTGATGAAAGCATGTTTGACCTCGGACTGGGGTCCCCTCTTTTGATTGATCGGACATAACTTCGGGTCCAGGCTTAGATTGTGAGTGGTTATTTCCGGAAGGATCCCTGTCATATCAAGGTGGGACCAATAGAAACAATCTTTATTGGCTATAAGAAATTGAAAGAGTTTTTTCCTGCGCTCGGATCTCAACCCCGTGCCTAGGTATATCTTTCGATCGGGAAAATATTCGATCAGCATGACTTGCTCCAGTTCCTCGACCGTTGAATTGGTAGCGTCAGAATCGTTGGGAACTATGAGAGACCTGGGAACCCCGTAGTCATCGTCCTCACCCATCTCTTGCTTCTCTGGTTGGGACCAAGTCGTTGTCAGTAGTTGCTATTTTGTTTCTCCCTTGGTTACTGGCACTAGCTCCTTTGGTGTCGAAAGTGTGGATATCGGGATCGTGAACATCTCTTTTGCGGCTGATTGTTCTCCGTAAACTGTTTTTATTCCTCCTGACATTGGGAACTTCAATACCTGGTGCAGAGTCGAGGGTACCGCCATCATGCGGTGAATCCATGGTCATCCGAACAAAGCATTATACCTCATGTATCCTTCGATCACATAGAACTTTGTTTCCTGAACGGTCCAGGCGGTGTTAACTGGTAATGTTATCTCCCCTTTTGTGGTCTCACATGGCAGTTGCACCCGTTTAGGACTCGGACCACATGCACAATCTGATTTTGTAGGCCAAGTTGTTCCACGACCCTCGATCTGATGATGTTTGCAGAGCTACCCGGATCAATTAATACATGCTTAACTCGAGATTTATTTATAAGTACTGATATTACCAGTGCATCATTTTACGGCTGCACGATCCCTTCGGCGTCTTTGTCGTTGAAGGACAAGGTTCCCTCCAGTACGTAATCCCAAGTCCGTTTTTCCCTTGTGATGGATACTTTGATGCGCTTCAGCATCGGCCTCTGGGGAACGTCGACCCCACCGATGATCATGTTAATGACGTGCTGAGGTTCCTCCAGCTCGATCTGTTTACTATAATCTCTATTCCTGAAGTGTTTCTTGGCTTGATCGTTCAAGAACTCTCGGAGGTGTTTGTTGTTGAACAACCGGGCTACCTCCTCTCTTAATTATTGGCAATCTTCTGTTCTATGGCCATGAGTGCCATGATATTTTCACATTAGGTTAGATTTCTTTGGGTTAGATCAGACTGTAGAGGTCGAGGCCATTTGGTGTCTTTGATGCGTCCAATGGCGGATAAGATGGCGGCGGCGGCGACGTTAAAGTTGTACTCCGATATCCTTGGCGCCTCCTTATGCCCGATGGACCTATCAAAAATGTTTTTCATGAGTCCCCGATTGCTTTGCCCCGATCACTCCTTCTCTCACTTTTCATGGGGTTTCGCCCAGATCCGCTACCTTTTCGGTCTCTATTATATGGATGATACCAATCCCTGTTTGACCTCGGTTCATGATCAATGTCTCTCCTAACTTTGTCGACGGCTTTGACGGGGTAAATGGACCCGAAAAGGACTCCGAGTTGATCGTCTTCGACCCTGATTTTTGACTGATACCGATTATGCACGTCAGTCCAAGTGACAGTCGAGTACTCTACCAGATTTTGTTTCGACTGTTGTGAAGCCAAAGAGCTTCGAGCATTGAGTCCCTGGGTGAAGGCTTGAAGTGCCCAATCGTCCGCGACCGGAGGCAAGTCCATCCGTTCCATTTGAAAACAGGACAGGAATTCCCTAAGCATCTCATTATCTCTCTTCTTCACTTTGAAAGCGTCTGACTTCCTGGTCTCGACCTTGATATCCCCGGCATGTGCTTTTACGAAGTAATATGCAAGCATAGCAAACGAGTCAATAGAATTAAGAGGTAGGTTGTGGTACCATATCATAGCTCCCTTAGACAGAGTTTCCTCGAACTATTTCGGCAGGACAAACTCGATCTCGTCATCCTCGAGGTCGTTCCCTTTGATGGCACATGTGTAGGAGGTCACATGACCATTTAGTTTGGTCGTTCCGTTGTACTTAGGAATCTCAGGAATGCGGAACTTCTTTGGGATCAATTTTGGCGCTGTGCTCGGAGGAAAAGGTTTTTGAACAAACTTCTTGGAATCTAGGCCCTTTAATATCGGAGGTGCTCCTAGGATTGGGTCGACCATAGAATTGTAGGTTTCTACCTTTTTGTCATTGGCTTCGATTTTCTTCTCCCTCGATTCTATCCGTTTTTTCAATTCCTTGAGCTTTTTTATGATCTCGGGGTCAGTCCTCAATTCATTTACATTCAGCCTCTCTGTGAATGGTTTATTTCTGCGGGTGGCTTTCGGGGATGGTTCGGACTCAACCCTGCTCGGTGCTCGGCTTTGGTTATGTAACTTAGCTATCGATGCATGTTGAGTTGTAACATTTCGATGATCACCCGCAAATTGATCCCATCATTTTCACCGTTGTGCGTATTCTAGGAAATCGATCGGACTTCCCTATGCACGTTGTTCTCGGGATCGGTAGGAAAATTTGTGTTGATGGCCACATGCGAACTGGCGTCGATATGGTCCGTGACCGGAACTCTGCCGAGATCGACTTGGGGAACCTCATTAGCGGCGCCATGGTGGCTGGACTCCGCATCCATGTTTAGAGGGGCAGACTGGGGGTTTGACATTTCAACTTAAACCTGGAATCAATGACACTTCAAAGAACAAGTGTAAAATAGGGTGTGTTATGGGAATTTGTTTCAAATTGCCGTTATTATCCTTAGCCCCACGATGGGCGCCAAAATGTTTATTCTCAAAATCGAATAACAATTAAATTTGTAAGTGATTTTAAGACTATACAGATTAACTTGATACAAAGCGATAAATTAAGTTTCTATAAATTCAAACCACACGAGTTGGATAGTTTCAGCCTTCATGAAATAGCCACTCTCGAACCGGGCTCACCAAGACCGGTGTATGAAAAGAATAAGAGCTGAAGACAGAGAAAATAATAATATAATGCTTTTGAGTGCGTGTTACAATGTGCTTCATGAATTATCAGGCCCCTTTATATAGTCGGGGAGTCCTATTTTAGGTACAACTCTATAAAAGGTAAAAATATTCTGATTCACTCATTGATGGTTCCTTGTCGATACGTGGCGAGATTCCCGCTGTAATATTATGCCAGTCAGGGATATTTCAGCTTTCTGTTGGCTATACCGGATTGTCTGACAATGTTCTTCGAAGTCGTTCGAGTCTAGGACCGATTCCGGAACTATGGCCTCGATATTCTTGAAGGCAGGCGTCATGCCCGCGGGTTCTGGCCCGGTGGGACTTTGGCTCGATTTCGGTCCCTTGTTGCCGTGTCTCGAGCCTAGCTTATTTTGTCGGGGGCTGGGATGCACCATGAGCTCCATTTTACCCGTATATAGTACTCAATATTATGTCATCAAATGATAACTAGCAGTTTTGGACATAAAATTGTCAAAAGACATAATATTCCATCCATATAACATGATTAACTTTCCACTCTCTATCGTAACACAAATTATCGAATATTTGGTTAAATTTTTGTCACGAACCAAAATCAACCATCGTGATGACGCCTATCATGGAACTAGGTAAGACAACTACTCAACTTTTTTCAACATAACCAAAAGCTTTGAAAAGTACGGAAATAGTTAATATATAAGGAAAACCTTTTTAAAACAGAAATAACTACGCCACTCAATACGATCTCTCCCAAAATCGGGGTGTCACCGAGTACATGAGCTTCTACAAAAGAAGATATTCTATTACAATGTCAAAAGAGTAAAACCTGAAATACAAGTAAAGACAACAAAGAAGGGATGCAGCTACCTCGATAGTCTCCCGAGATCCTGACTCCACACTCAACAACCGCTGTGACTATAAGCACCTAGATATGCACACGAGCTGCAGGATGTAACGTGAATACAACCAACTCAGTAAGTAACAATACTAAATAAAGAACTGAAGATAGTGACGAGCTACACAATTATGGTTCAATTTTTTTCAGAAATTTTCAACATAAGAAAATAGGTATGCTTGCAATTTCGTCAATTTAGGCCAAATCAGCTATCTCATATCAAATTTGAGTAAAAAAGAATATAATATCTTTTAGAAAACTTCCAGACAGTGATATATGGCAGCTAAGTGAAACATAAATGGCATCAAGAGTATCCTCTCAAAGCAACAATCACTAAATCTCTCTCAATGTCTCAGCACTCGGCACTCGGCACTAGGCACTCAACACTCATAATCAATAGGTATTTGCGCTAACTAGGGGTGTACAGACTCCGGAGGGGCTCTTTCAGCCCAAGTGCTATATCAATGCGTCGTGCAGCCCGATCCCATAAATATATAAACAACCATAAGGCTCGTTGCGGCGTGCAACCTGATCCACATACATACAACCCTAAGGATCTTTGCAGTGTGCAATCCCATCCATACATATGCAGCCCTGAGGCTCGTTGTGGTGTGCAGCTCGATCCAAATATATATACATATCGCTCGCAGCTCGACACTCAGTCACCAACCTCTCCAGTCTCTCGGGCTCTCAAAAGTCATGAAAACCAGCCCAAACAGCAGTAACATGATGTATCAACAAAGGATAATAGAGACTGAGGTATGATATACAAGAAGAATCTGAACAGAGTGCAACCAGCAAATAACGGGTAATTAAACATGTACGCGGCCTTTGTGGGCTCCAATAGTATTAACACATAGCCTAAACATGATTTCTAACATGAATTGCAGTTAAATTTCTATAACACATGGAGAATATAGAGCTAGCAACAAGCTATTCAAGTTCACAATTTTCCTAGGAATGGACCAAGTCCCAATTCCAACGGTGTACGCCCACATGCCCGTTACCTAGCATGTGCGTCACCTCCAAATCAATCACATATCATAAAATCGGGGGTTTCATACACTCAAGACCAGATTTAGAACTGTTACTTACCTCAATCAGAGTAGAATTCCTACTCCACTACGCCTTTGCCTCGCAAATCAGCCTCCTGAACGTCTCGAATCTAGCCACCAACAACATAATACAATCAACACGGGCTAAGGAATCAATTAAACAGGAAATTAGGAAGTTATAACTCAAAAATCAGAAATTGGTTCAAATTAGGCCCTCGGGCCCACATCTCGGAAGTAAAACAAAACTCACAAAAATCGAAAGCCCATCCAACCACGAGTCCAACCATACAATTTTTATAAAAATCTATCACCAATTTGTCACCCAAATTCCCAAATTACACTCTCCAATTCCCTAGCCTTAAACCCCCAATTTACACCTCAAAAACACACTACTAGGTGGGAAAATCAATGGGGAAGCATAATTATTCAAGAAATTTAACCACAAGTGACTTACCTCAAGAATCCTTTTGAAATATCTCTAAAAAATTGCCCAATTCCGAGTTCAAAATGTTAAAATGAAGTCAAAACCGCGAACCCTAGCGTTTATATGTTTTGCCCAGTTACACCGCACCTGCGGTCCAAAAATCCGCATCTGTGGTCCCGCTTTTGCGGTGAAATCTCCATATCTGCGGAAGTCACTTTACTCACCTAGGCTTGCACCTGCGCTCCAGGTCTCGAACCTGCGGAGGCGCTTCTGCAAACGATGCCGAAACCTATCAAATCACATCCGATAGACCTCAGATTTTGCACAAAAGTCACAATTAACACCATAAACCTACTCCTACTTCCGGAAATCCAATCCGACCCGGATATCAAAAAGTCCACTTATGGTCAAACATTTCAAAAATCCAACTTTCGCCATTTCAAGGCTAATTCCAATGCGGACCTCCAAATCATAATCCGGGCATGCTACTAAGTCCAAAATCACCCAACGAAGCTAACAGAACCATCAAAATTCAAATCCGGTGTCTTTTGCACATAAATCAACATCCGGTCAACTTTTTCAACTTAAGCTTTCCATTATGAGACTAAGTGTCTCAATTCATTTTGAAATCCTTCCGGACCCGAACCAACTATAAAGCATAAACATTAGCAGAAAATAGGGGAACGGGGCTACAACTTTCAAAACGACCGGACGGATCGTTACATCCTCCCCCGCTTAAGCAAACGTTCATCCTCGAACGAGTCTATAAATATTCCTGGAGTCTCAAATAGGGCTGGATATCTGCCCCGCATCTCCCGCTCGGTCTCCCAAGTAGCGTCCTCAGCTGGCTGACCTCTCCACTGCACCTTCACTAAAGCTATATCCTTTGACCTCAACTTCCAAACCTGTAGATCCAAAATAACCACTGGCTCCACATCGTAAGTCAAATCACCATCTAACTGAACCGTTCTGAAATCCAAAACATAAGACGAATCGCCAACATACTTCCAGAGCATAGAAACATGAAATAGTGGATGCACACTCGAAAAACTAGGTGGCAAGGAAAGCTCGTAAGCCACCTCCCCAATCCTTCGAAGCACCTCAAATAGCCCAATGTAGCAAGGGCTCAACTTCCCTTTCTTTCCGAACCTCATAACACCGTTCATGGGTGAAACCTTCAGTAGGACCTTCTCCCCAACCATGTAAGCAACATCACGAACCTTTTTGTCTGCATAACTCTTCTTTATGGACTGCGCCGTGCGAAGACACTCATGAATCAATTTAACCTTATCCAATGCATCCTGAACCAAGTTAGTACCGAATAGCCTAGATCCCCCGGCTCAAACCAACCCACCAGAGATATGCACTATCTCCCATACAAAGCCTCATACAGATCCATCTGAATACTCGACTGGTAGCTGTTGTTCTAGTAAAACTCCGTGAGTGGAAAAACCTATCCTAAGAACCCCCAAAATAAATGACACAAGCGCGTAACATGCCCTCCAGTATCTAAATGGTGCACTCGGACTGTCCGTCCGTCTGAGGGTGAAATGTTGTGCTTAACTCACCTGGGTCCCAACTCTCGTTGCACTACTCTCCAGAACTGTGATGTAAACTTCATGCCCCGATCTGAAATGATGGACAGTGTCACACCGTGAAGGAGGACAATCTCTCAAATGTAAATATCAGTCAATCGCTCCGAAGAATAGGTAGTACCAACTAGAACGAAGTGCATGAACCTAGTCAGCTGATCCACAATCACCCAAATAGCATCGAACTTTCTCGAAGTTCGTGGGAGCCCAACTACGAAATCCATGGTGATTCTCTCCCACGTCCACTCTGGAATGTCTTACCTCTTAGGCAATCCACCCGGTCTTTGATGCTCATACTTCACCTGCTGACAATTAAGGCACCAAGCTACAAACCCCATTATGTCCTTTTTCATTCTCCTCCACCAATAGTGATGTCGCAAGTCCTGATACATCTTCGCGGCACCCGGATGAATGGAATACCGCAAACTGTGGGCCTCCTCAAGAATCCACTCACGTAGCCCATCCACATTGGGAACATAAATCCGAGCCTGCATCCTCAATACCCTATCAACCCCAATAGTCACATCTCTGGAATTACCATGCTGAACCGTGTCTTTAAGGACAAGCAAATGGGGATCATCATATTGGCGCTCTCTGATGCGATCATATAAGGAAGACGAGAAACCACATAAGATAGAACCCGGCTGGGTTCCGAAATATCTAATCTCACGAACTGGTTGGCCAAAGCATGAACATTAACTGCAAGAGGTCTCTCTCCAACGGGAAGGAATGTAAGACTAGGCATACTCACCGCCTTTCTGCTCAAGGCATCAGCCACCATATTGGCCTTCCCGGGATGATACTGAATGGTGATATCATAGTCCTTTAGTAGCTCCAACCATCTCCGCTGCATCAAATTTAGATCCCTCTGTTTGAACAAGTGCTGGAGGCTCTGATGATCCGTAAATACCTCACAAGACACATCATAGGGATAATGCCTCCAAATCTTCAAGGCATGAGCGATGGTAGCTAACTCCAAATCATGAACATGGTAGTTCTTCTCATGAGGCTTCAACTAACGCGAAGCATAAGCAATCACTCTACCCTCCTGCATCAAGACACACCCAATACTGATCCAAGAAGCTTCACAATATACTGTATAAGAGCCTGAAGCTGAAGGCAAAACTAGAATTGGAGCGGTGGTCAAGGCAGTCCTGATCTTCTGAAAGCTCTCCTCGCACTCATTCGACCACCTGAAAAGAGCACCCATTTGGGTCAATTTTGTCAAGGGTAATGCAATAGACGAGAAACCCTGAACGAAGCGACGGTAATAACCAGCTAAGCAGAGAAAGCTCCGAATCTCCATAGCTGAGGAAGGTCTAGGCTAACTCTGAATCGCCTCTATCTTCTTCGGATCCACCTGAATACCCTCACTGGACACCACGTGCCCCAATAATGCCACTGAACTGAGCCAAAACTCACACTTGGAGAATTTGGCATAAAGTTTCTCCTCCCTCAACCGCTGCAACACTATCCTCAAATGTTGGGCCTGCTCCTCCTGGCTATGAGAGTAACCCAAAATATCATTAATGAACACTATAACAAATGAGTCGAGATAAGGCTGAACACACTGTTCATCAGATATATGAACATTGTTGGGGCGTTGGTCAGGCCAACAGACATCACAACGAACTCATAATGACCATAACAGGTCCTGTATGTTGTCTTTAGAATATTCGAGTCCCGAATCATCAGGTGCTGATACCCAGACCTCAAATTGATCTTGGAGAACACACTCGCTCCTTGAATCGGGTCAAACTGATCATCAATACGCGACAAAGGGTACTTGTTCTTGATCGTAACTTTGTTCAACTGCCTATAATCAATGCAAATCCTCATAGTACCATCTTTCTTCTTCACAAACAGAAATCAGCACCCTAAGGTGATACACTAGGCCTAATAAACCCCTTATCGAGGAGTTCCTGAAGATGCTCCTTCAATTCCTTCAACTCAACCGGTGCCATGCGATACGGTGGAATAGAAATGGGTTGAGTGCCCAGCACCAAGTCAATACCGAAATCAATATCCCAGTAGGGCAGTATGCCCGACAAGTCTGCAGGAAACACATCTAGAAATTCCCGCACCACCGGAACAGAATCAATAGTGGGAGTATTAGCACTAACATCCCTCACAAAATCCAAATAAGATAAAAAAAAAACCCTTCCCAGCCATCTGCTGGGCCTTCAAATATGAAATCACACTACTAGGGACATATTCTAGAGAACCTCTCCACTTAATTCTAGGAAATCGCGACATCGCCAACGTCATAGTCTTATCGTGACAATCTAGAACAACATGACATGGAAATAACCAATCCATACCCAAAATCACGTCAAAGTCCATCATACTAAGTAAAAAAATATCAACTCTGGTATCCAATCCCCCAATAGTCACCACACACGACTGATATACACAGTCCACAACAATAGTATCGTCCACATGTGTAGAGACATGGGTAGATGAAACTAAGGTCTCACAGGGCATATCCAGCTAATGAGAAAAATATGATGAGACATACAAATAAGTGGAACCATGGTCAAATAATACAGATTCATCCCTGTGGCAAACTGAGACAGTACCTGTGATCACTGCATCAGAAACAACCGCATCTGCTCTGGCAGGAATAACATAGAATTGGGCCTGACCACCACCCGATCGGCCTCCCCCTCTAGGGCGAGCTCTAGATGACTGGGCCCTACCCCGAGCTGGCTGTGCGGGTGGTGAAGTAACTGGCATTGAAGCCGTACTCTGACTTCTCTGCTGAGTCGGATCTCCTGTAAGGCAGGGACAATGTCTCTTGATATGTAAACTCTCCACACTCATAGAAACTCCCCGGTTCTGGCAATGATGGTGGGGACTAAAGGGAGCCTCGCGCATTGGGATAACTGGTAGAAGGACTTGGCATAGATGAGCCCTATATCGATGGAGTACGAGACGAACTTTGAGCTAGAAGGGAACTGAGAGATGAACCATGGCCGGATGATGCACCATGGTTAACTGGACGAGCCGTCCGAGCATGCCTATTGAGATGACCCCTGTCGTGGTGGAACTGAACCCCAGAAAGAACACCACTGAAACCACCCTGTCCACGAGGCCTTCTGGCCTCCCTCTCACCCCGCTCCTGACTGCGAACCATCTCTATCTGCCGAGCAATGTCGACTACCTCGTCAAAAGTAGCACTAGATACCCTCTCTCAATCATAAGCAACCGTAGCTGATATGTGAGGCCATCAATGAACCTCCTAATACTCTCCCTATCAGTGGGGACCAACCAAACTGCGTGACGGGCCAACTCAAAAAATCTCATCTCGTATTGCGTCACAAACATGCCATCCTAACAAAGCTGCTCAAACTGTCTGCGCAGCTCCTCTTTACGAGACTACGACAAGAACTTCTCCAAAAAGAGAATGGAGATATTCTGCCATATAATTGGTACTGCACCGACCGGCCTACGCCTCTCATAATCCTCCCAGAACTGCCCCAGAAAACTGAAAGTAGTGAATGAGACCCCACTAGTCTCCAAAATACCCGCTGTCAGAAGCATCCGCTCGCACTTATCCAGAAAACCTTGAGCATCCTATGAATCAGCACCGCTAAGTGATAGAGGTCAAATTCTCCCAAATCTCTCAAGTCTCCTCTTCTCATCATCAGCCATAACAAGGACTACCAGGGCTTGAGTAGCTACAACCGGCTGGGTTGGTAGTGCACCTAGTGTTTGGAGTCCCTGCATCACCTGCTATAGTGTACGGGCGGCGAGAGTCTGAGGATCTCCCCCGTCCTGAGAAGTGGTTGCTGCGGCCGAAACAGAGACCGCCTGAGCAAGACTGGTACACACGGTCTGAATCTGAGCTAAGGCCTCCTCAAGGCCTAAAATCACGATGGGCACAGCTAGTGCCTGAGCTGGGTCCACTGTATCTGGTACCTTCTCCTGAGCGGGAATAACTGGTGGGTCTGCAAGTGTTGCCCTAGCTGTTGTACGAGCTGCACCCCTGCCCATGTCGCGGCCTCTACCGTGACCCATCCTCTCGCGACCCTAAATGATGGTACTGGTGGATGTCTATCCTGCCCAGTAGTACATGTCCTCACCATCTGTGAGAGAATAGAATAACAGATGTTTAGTTACAGGAATCAACAATCCACATGACAAGAATGTGCAATTTCCTTAGGGTTAGGCAACCTCTCGAAGATAAGTACAGACGCTTCCTTACCGATCCGCAAGACTCTAATAAACCTGCTCATGACACATGAGACCTATGTAACCTAGGCTCTGATAGCAACTTGTCACAACCCAAAACCAACCGTCGTGATGGCGCCTATCATTAAACTAGGCAAGCCAATTAGTCAACCTTTTTCAACATAACCAAAGGCTTTAAAAAGTACGGAAATAATTAATATATAAGGAAAAACTTTTTAAAACAGAAATTATTCCGCCACTCAATACAATCTCTCCCAAAACCGGGGTGTCACCGAGTACATGAGCATATACGACGAAAGATAGTCTAATATAATAAAAGAGTAAAACCTGAAGTACAAGTAAAGACAATGAAGGAGGGTCAAGGTCTGCGAACGCCAGGCAGCTTGCTCGATAGTCTCCTGAGATCCTGACTCCACACTCAGCAGTCGTTGTGACTATAAGCACCTAGATATGAACACGAGCTGCAGGGTGTAGCGTGAGTACAAACAACTCAGTAAGTAACAATACTAAATAAAGAACTGAAGATAGTGATGAGCTACGCAATTATGATTCAATTTTTTTCAGAAATTTTCAACATAAGAAAATAGGTATGCTTCCAATTTCGTCAATTTAGGCCAAATCAGCTATCTCATATCAAATTTGAGTAAAACAGAATATAACATCTTTCAGAAAACTTCCCGACAGTGATATATGGCACCTAAGTGCAAAAAAAATGGCATAAAAAGTATACTCTCAGAGCAACAATCACTAAACCTCTCTCAATGTCTCAACACTCGGCACTCAGCACTAGAAACTCAACACTCGTACTCAATAGGTATCTGCGCTCACTAGGGGTGTTCAAACTCCGGAGGGGCTCCTTCATCCCAAGTGCTATATCGTTGCGGCGTGCAGCCAGATCCTATTAATATATAAACAGCGATAAGGCTCGTTGCGGCATGCAACCCAATCCACATATATACAGCCCTAAGGCTCATTGCGGTGTGCAACCCAATCCACACATATGCAGCCCTGAGGCTCCTTGTGGCGTGAAACCCGATCCACATATATATACATATCGCTCACATATCAGCGCTCAGAACCTAACTCAGTCCCCAACCTCTCTAGTCTCTCAGGCTCTTAAAAGCCATGAAAATCAGCCCAAACAACAATAACATGATGTATCAACAAAGGATAATAGAGACTGAGGTATGACATAGAAGCAGAATCTGAAACTGAGTGCAACCAGCAAGTAATGGGTAATTGAACATGTACGCGTCCTCTGTGGGCTCAAAAAGTATTAACACATAACCTAAACATGATTTCTAATATGAATTGTAGTTAAATTTCTATAACACATTGAGAATATAGAGCTAACAACAAGCTATTCAAGTTCACAATTTTCCAAGGAATGGACCAAGTCCCAATTCCAACGGTTTACGCCCACACGCCCGTCACCTAGCATGTGACACCTCCAAATCAATCACATATCATAAAATCCGGGGTTTCATACCCTCATGACCAAATTTAGAATTGTTGCTTACCTCAATCCGAGCAGAATCCCTACTCCAATACGCCTTTGCTTCACAAATCGGCCTCGAAACGTCTCGAATCTAGCCACAAGCAATACAATACAATCAACACGGGCTAAGGAATCAATTCTATAAGAAATTAGGAAGTTATAACTCAAAAATCAGAAATTGGTTCAAATCGGCCCCCGGTCACACATCTCGGAATTCAACAAAACTCACAAAAACCGAAAGCCCATCCAACCAAGAGTCGATCCATATAAATTTTATCAAAATCCATCACCAATTTGTCACCCAAATCCCCAAATTACACTCCCCAATTCCCTTGCCTTAAACCCCCAATTTACACCTCAAAAGCACACCTACTAGGTGGGAAAATCAATGAGGAAGCATAATTATTGAAGAAATTTAACCACAAGTGACTTACCTCAAGAATCCCTTAGAAATCACTCTCAACAATCGCCCAATTCCGAGTTAGTCAAAATCGCGAACCCTAGCATTTATATGTTCTGGCCAGCTACACCGCAACTTCAGTCCAAAAATCTGCTTATGCGGTGAAAACTCAGTACCTGCGGAAGTCACTTAACTCACCTAGGCTCGCACCTGCGCTCCAGTTCTCGCACTTGCGGAGGCGCTTCTGCAAACGACACCGAAACCTATCAAATCATGTCCGATTGACCTAAAAGTTTGCACACAAGTCACAAATTACACCACAAATCTATTCCAACTTCCAGAAATCCAATCCGACCCTGATCAAAAAGTCCACTCCTGGTCAAACTTTCCAAAAATTTAACTTTCGACATTTCAAACCTAATTCCACTACGGACCTTCAAATCACAACTCGGACACGCTCCTAAGTACAAAATAACCCAACAGAGCTAACAAAACCATCAAAATTCAAAATCCTAGGGCTTTTTTACATAAGTCAACATCCGGTCAACTTTTCCAACTTAAGCTTTCCATTATGAGACTAAGTGTCTCAATTCATTCTGAAATCCTTCCAGACCCAAACCAACTACCCCAATAAGTCATAAGACAACAGTAAAGCATAAACATTAGCAAAAAATGAGGGTACGGGGCAACAACTTTCGAAACGACCGGCCGAGTCGTTATATCATCCCCCGCTTAAGCAAACATTTATGCTCAAACGGGTCTAGAAACATTCCTAGAGTCTCACATAGGTGTGGATATCTGCCCCGCATCTCCCTCTCGGTCAGCTAAGTAGCCTTCTCAACTGGCTGACCTTTTCACTGCACCTTCACTGAACCTATATCCTTTGACCTCAACTTCCGAACCTGCCAATCCAAAATAGTCACCAGCTCCACATCATAACTTAAATCACCATCCAATTTAACCATGATGAAATCCAAAACATGAGACGGATTACCAACATACTTTCAGAGCATAGAAACATGAAATACTAGATGCACACCCGACAAACTAGGTGGCAAGGCAAGGTTGTAAGAAACCTCCCCAATCCTCTAAAGCACCTCAAACAACCCAATGTACCAAGGGTTCAACTTTCCTTCCTTTCTGAACCTCATAACACCCTTTTATGTGTGAAACCTTCAGTAGAACCTTCTCCTTAACCATGTAAACTATATCACGAACCTTTTTGTCGCATAACTCTTCTATGTGGAATGCGCCATGCGAAGACACTCATGAATCAATTTAATCTTGTCCAATGCATCCTGAACCAAGTCAGTACCCAATAGCCTAGCCTCCCCCGACTCAAACTAATCCAGCAGAGATCTGCACCGTATCCCATACAAAGTCTCAAACCGAGTCATCTAAATGCGCGACTGGTGGCTGTTGTTGCAGGCAAACTCAGTGAGTGGCAGAATATGATCCCAATAACCCCCAAAATCAATGACAGAAGCATGTAGCATGCCCTCTAGTATCTGAATAGTGCACTCAGCCTGTCCGTCCGTCTGAGGGTGAAATGTTGTGCTTAACTCACCTGGGTTCCCAACTCTCGTTGCGCTGCTCTCCAGAACTGTGATGTAAACTGCATGTCTCGATCTGAAAGGATGGACACTGGCACACCGTGAAGGCGGGAAATCTCTCGGATGTAAATCTCAACCAACCGCTTCGAAGAATAGGTAGTACCAACTAGAACAAAGTGCACGAACCTGGTCAGCCGATCCACAATCACCCAAATAGCATCGAACTTCCTCGAAGTCCGTGGGAGACCAACTACGAAATCTATGGTGATCCGCTCCCACTTCCACTCTGGAATCTCTAACCTCTTAAGAAATCTACCCGGTCTTTGATGCTCATACTTCACCTGCTGACAATTAAGGCACCAAGCTACAAACCCCATTATGTACTTCTTCATTATCCTCCACCAATAGTGCTGTCTCAAGTCCTGATACATCTTCGCGGCACCCGGGTGAATGCAATACCACAAACTGTTGGCCTCCTCAAGAATCAACTCATGTAGCCCATACACATTGGGCACATAAACCCGACCCTGCATCCTCAATACCCCATCATCCCCAATAGTCACATCTCTGGCATCACCGTGCTGAACCATGTCCTTAAGGACAAGCAAATGCGGATCATCATAATGGCGCTCTCTGATGCGATCATATAAGGAAGACTGAGAAACCACACAAGCTAGAACCCTGCTGGGCTCCGAATATCCAATCTCACGAGTAACTGCAAGAGGTCTCTCTCCAACGGGAAGGAATGCAAGACTACCTATACTCACCGCCTTTCTACTCAAGGCATACCATATTGGCCTTCCCGGGATGATACAAAATGGTGATATCATAGTCCTTTAGCAGCTCCAACCATCTCTGCTGCCTCAAATTTAGATCCCTTTGTTTGAACAAGTGCTGGAGGTTCAGATGATCCGTATATACCTCACAAGACACACCATAGATATAATGCCTCCAAATCTTAAAGGCATAAACGATGGTAGCTAATTCCAAATCATGAACAGGGTAGTTATTCTCATGAGGCTTCAACTGACGCAAATCATAAGCAATCACTCTACCCTCCTGCATCAAGGCACACCCAATACTGATCCAAGAAGCATCACAATATACTGTATAAGAGCCTGAAGCTGAAGGCAAAACTAGAACTGGAGCGGTGGTCAAGGCATTCCTAAGCTTCTGAAATCTCTCCTCGCACTCATTCGACCACCTAAAAGGAGCACCCTTTTGGGTCAATTTTTTCAAGGGCGATGCAGTAGATGAGAAACCCTGAACGAAGTGACGATAATAACCGACTAAGCAGAAAAAGCTCTGAATCTCCGTAGCTGAGGATGGTCTGGGCTAACCCTGGATCGTCTTTATGTTCTTAGGATCCACCTGAATACCCTCACTGGATACCACGTGCCCCAAGAATTCTACTTAACTAGAGACAAAACTCACACTTGGAGAACTTGGCATAAAGCTTCTCCTCCCTCAACCGCTGCAACACTATCCTCAAATGGTGGGCGTGCTCCTCCTGGATACGAGAGTACACCAAGATATCATCAATCAACACTATAACAAACGAGTTGGTATAAAGCCTAAACACATTATTCATCAGATACATGAACGTTGTTGGGGCGTTGGTCAGCGCAAAAGACATCACAAGGAACTCATAATAACCATAACGGGTCCTGAATGATGCCTTTAGAATGTTTGAGTCCCGAATCTTCAGGTGGTGATACCCAGACCTCAAATTGATCTTGCAGAACACCCTTGCTCCCTGAAGCTAGTCAAACAGATCATCAATACGCGGCAAAGGATACTTGTTCTTGATTGTAACTTTATTCAACTGCCTATAATCAATGCACATCCTCATAGTACCATCCTTCTTCTTCACAAACAGAACCGGAGCACCCTAAGGTGACATGCTAGACCTAATAAACCCCTTATCGAGGAGTTCTTGAAGCTGCTACTTCAATTCCTTCAACTCAGCTCGTGCCATGAGATGCGGTGGAATAGAAATAGGCTGAATGCCTGGCACCAAGTCAATACTGAAATCAATATCCTTGTAGGTCGGCATGCCCAACAGGTCTGCAAGAAACACATCCAGAATTTCCCGCACCACCGGAATAGAATCATTAGTGGGAGTATTAGCACTATAACATCCCTCACAAAACCAAATAATACAAACAACCCTTCCCAGCCATCCGCTGGGCCTTCAAATATGAAATTACTCTATTGGGAACATAGTCTAGAGAACCTCTCCACTCAATCCTAGGCAATCCCGACATCGCCAACGTCACGGACTTAGCGTGACAATCTAGAACAACATGACATGGAGACAACCAATTCAATAGCCAAAATCACGTCAAAGTCCATCATACTAAGCAACAAAAGATCAAATCTGGTCTCTAATCCCCCAATAGTCACCACACACGATCTATATACACGGTTCGCAATAATAGTATCATCCACGGGTGTGGAGACATGAACAGACGAAACTAAGGACTCACGGGGCATAGCCAAATAATGAGCAAAATATGATGAGACATACGAATAAGTAGAACCAGGGTAAAAAAATATAAAGGCATCCCTATGTCAAACTGAGACAATACCTGTGATCACTACATCTGAAGCAACTACATCTTTTCTAGCAGGAATATCATAGAATCGGGCCTGACCGCCACCCGATTGGTCTCCCCCTCTAGGGCGAGCTCTAGTTTACTGGGTCCCACCCCGAGCTGGCTGTGCGGTTGGTGAAGTAACTGGCGCTGAAGCCTTAGTCTGACTCCTCTACTAAGCCGGACTTCCCGTAAGGCAGGGACAATATCTCTTGATATGACCAAACTCTCCACACTCATAGCAACTCCCCAGTGCTGGCAATGATGGTGGGGACTGAAGGGAGCCTCGCACACCACGATAACTAGTAGAAGGACCATGCATAGATAAGCCCTGAACCAATGGAGCATGGGAGAAACTCTGAGCTAGCAGGGCACTGAGAGATGACTGGCACAATGAGAACTGTAAGAACCATGGCTGGATGATGCAACACGGTGAACTGGACGAGCTGTCTGAGCATGTCTATAGGGACGACCCCTGCCGTGGTGGAACTGACCTCCAGAAAGAACACAACTGAAACCACCCTGTCTACGAGGCCTCCTAGCCTCCCTCTCGCCCTGCTCCTGACTGCGGACCATCTCTATCTGCTGATCAATGTCGATTACCTCGTCAAAAGTAGCACCATATACCTTTTCTCGAGTCAAAAGCAACTGCAACTGATATGTGAGACCATCAATGAACCTACTAATCCTCTCCCTATCATTGGGGACCAACCAAACTGCGTGACGGGCCAACTCAGAAAACTTCATCTCGTATTGCATCACAAACATGCTATCCTGACGAAGCTGCTCAAACTGTATACGCAGCTCTTCATATGCGAGACTGTGCCACAAACTTCTCCAAGAAGAGAACGAAGAACTTCTTCCATGTAAGTGGTAATGCACCGACCGGCCTACGCCTCTCATAAGCATCCAACTGTCTGAGAGCATCCCCAGAAAACTGAAAGTAGTGAACGAGACCCCCACTGGTCTCCAGAAAACCCACTGTCCAAAGCATCTGCTTGCACTTATCTAGAAAACACCGAGCATCCTTTGACTCAGCACCCTTAAATGATGGAGTTCAAAGTCTCCCAAATATCTCAAGTCTCCTCTGCTCATCATCAGCCATAACGGGGACTACCAGGGCTTGAGTAGTTGTAGCCGGCTAGGCTGGTAGTCTCCCTGTTGTCTGGAGTCCCTTTATCACCTGCTCTGATGTACGGGCGATGGGAGTCTGAGGACCTAACCCGTCCTGAGAAGTGGTTGCTGCGGCCGGAACAGATACCACCTGAGCAAGACTGGTACACACGGTCATAATCTAAGCTAAGGCCTCCTGAAGGCCTAGAATCACGATGGGCACAGCTGGTGCCTGAGCTGGATACACTGTATCTGGTACCTTCTCCTGAGCTGGAATGATTGGTGGGTCTGCAGGTGCTTCCTTAGTTGTTGTACGAGCTACACCCCTGCCCTTGCCGTGGCCTCTACCGCGAACCTCAGCCTCTCGCGGGCCTAACTGGTGGTACTGGTGGCTGTCCATCTTGCCCAGTAGTACATGTTCTCACCATCTGTGAGAGAATAGAATAATAGAAGTTTAGTTACAGTAATCAACCATCCGCACAAAAAAATACAAGAATGTGAAATTTCCTAAGGGTTCGGCAACCTCTCGAAGAGAAGTACAGACGCCTCCGTACCAATCTGCAAGACTCTACTAAACATGTTCATGACACGTGAGACCTATGTAACCTAGGCTCTAATACCAACTTGTCACGACCCAAAACTAACTGTCGTGATGGTGCCTATCGTTAAACTAGGCAAGCCATTTACTCAACATTTTTCAACATAACCAAAAGCTTTGAAAAGTATAGAAACAGTTAATATATAAGGAAAAACTTTTTAAAACAGAAATAATTATGCCACTCAATACAATCTCTCCCAAAATCGGGGTGTCACCGAGTACATGAGCATATACAGTGGAATATAGTCTAATATAATAAAAGATTAAAAACTGAAATACAAGTAACGACAATGAAGGTGGGTCAAGGTCTGCAAACGTCATGCAGCTACCTCGATAGTCTCCCGAGATCCTGACTCCACACTCAGCATTCGTTGTGACTATAAGCACCTAGATATGCGGACGAGTTGCAGGGTGTAGCGTGAGTACAACCAACTAAGTAAGTAACAATACTAAATAAAGAACTGAAGATAGTGACGAGCTACACAATTATGGTTCAATTTTTTCCAGAAATTTTCAACATAAGAAAATAGGTATGCTTCCAATTTCGACAATTTAGACCAAATCAGCTATCTCATATCAAGTTTGAGGAAAACATAATATAGCATCTTTCAGAAAACTTCGAAACATTGATATATGGCAGCTAAGTGCAAAAAAAATGGCATCAAGAGTATCCTCTCAGAGAAACAGTCACTAAACCTCTCTCAATGTCTCAACACTCGGCACTTAGCAGTAGGCACTCAACACTCGTACACAATAGGTATCTGCGCTCAGTAGGGGTGTACAGACTCCGGAGGGGCTCCTTTAGCCCAAGAGCTATATCTATGCGCCGTGCATCCCGATCCCATCATATAAACATCCATAAGGCTCGTTGCGGCGTGCAACCTGATCCAAAAATATACATCCCTAAGGGTCTTTACGACGTGTAACCCAATATAAACATATGCAGCCCTGAGGCTTGTTATGGCATGCAGTCCGATCCGCATATATATACATATCACTCACAGCTCGGCACTCTGGCCCTAACTTAGTCACCAACCTCTCCAGTCTCGCGGGCTCTCAAAAGTCATGAAAATCAGCCCAAACAACAATAACATGATGTATCAACAAAGGATAATAGAGACTGAGGTATGATATACAAGAAGAATATGAAACAAAGTGCAACCAGCAAATAACGGGTAATTCAACATGTACATGGCCTCTGTGGGCTCCAACAGTATTAACACATAGCTTAAACATGATTTCTAACATGAATTGCATTTAAATTTCTATAACACATGGATAATATAGAGCTAGCAATAAGCTATTCAAGTTCACCATTTTCCAAGGAATGGACCAAGTCCCAATTCCAACAGTGTACGCCCACACGCCCGTCACCTAGCATGTGCGTCACCTCCAAATCAATCACATATCATAAAATTCGGGGTTTCATACCCTTAGGACCAAATTTAGAACTGTTGCTTACCTCAATCCGAGCAGAATCCCTACTCCAATACGCCTTTGCTTCGCAAATCAGCCTCAGAACGTCTCGAATCTAGCCACAAGCAATACAATAGAATCAACAGGGGCTAAGGAATCAATTTTGTAAGAAATTACGAAGTTATAACTCAAAATCCGAAATTGGTTCAAATCGGCCCCCCGGGGCCACGTCTCAAAATTAAACAAAACCCACAAAAACCGAAAGCCCATCCAACCATGAGCCCAACCATACGATTTTATTAAATTCCAGCACCAATTCGTCACCGAATCCCCAAAATACACTATCCAATTTCCTAGCCTTAAACCCCAAATTTATACCACAAAAGCACACCTACTAAATAGGAAAATCAATGGGGAAGCATAACTATTGAAGAAATTTAACAACAAGTGACTTACCTCAAGAATCCCTTCGAAATCTCTCTCAAAAATCGCCCAATTCCGAGTTCAAAATGTCAAAATGAAGCCAAAATGGCGAACCCTAGCATTTATATGTTCTGCCCAGTTACACCACATCTGGGGTCAAAAATCCGCTTCTGCGGTCCCGATTTTGCGGTGAAAACTCCGCACATGCGGAAATCACTTAACTCACCTGGGCTCGTACCTGCGCTCCAGGCCTCGCACCTGCGGACCTCTGCTACTTCCTTCACACTCCTCTTCTACGCCCTCACTCCTTCACACTCCGCTTTTGTGCCCTCACTCCTTCACACTCCATTTATGTGCCCTCTTCGCCGCGTCTGCAGCCTCGCAGGTGGGGAAGGGACCTCGCACCTGCGACCTCTGCCACTTCCTTCTTGGGCCATCTCTGCGGCTCTCTTCCCGCTTTTGCGGGTTCGCACCTGCGGTGCCCACTTCGCTGGTGCGATTACACCAGCAGTCCTCAAACTTCCGCAGCTCTTCAACTTCAAACTTGATTCGTTAACCACCCGAAATCAACTTGAGGCCCCCGGGACCTCAACCAAAAATACCAACAAGTATTAAGACATCATACGAACTTAGTTGATCCTTCAAATCACCTCAAACAACATCAAAAACACGAATCACACCCCAATTCAAGCCTAATGAACTTTGAAATTTAAAATTTCCAAATTGTACAAACAACGCCGAAACTTATAAAATCACATCTTATTGACCTCAAATTTTGCACACAAGTCACAAATGACACCACGAACCTACTCCAACTTTCGAAAATCGAATCCGACCCCGATATCAAAACTGGTCAAACTTTCCAAAAATCCAACTTTTGTCATTTCAAGCTTAATTCCACTACGGATCTCCAAATCACAATCCGGACACGATCCTAAGTCCAAAATCACCCAACAGAGCTAATGGAACCATCAAAATTCAAATCCGGGATCGCTTATACATAATTCAACATCTGATCAACTTGTCCAACTTAAGCTTTCCATTATGAGACTAAGTGTCTCAATTCATTCCGAAATCCTTCCGGACCCGAACCACTACCACGATAAGTCATAAGACAATAGTAAAGCACAAAAATAAGCAGAAAATTAGGGAACGGGACTACAACTCTCAAAACAACTAGTGGGATATTTACAATTGTAACGGTAACCCATTTAATAATTCTTCACACCCTATCCGGACCAAAAAAAAAATTCTTGACCAAGCAAGAGGAGTTATACTACCTCATAAAGAAAACTTTGGATCTAACTCATTCCCAAAAACTACCTAATGAGGTGAAGATTTTCCAAGAGTGTATGAGGAGGCCAAGGATCCTAATACCCACCGATAGGGGTGTACATGGACCGGGTTTGTTTGGTTTTTATCAAACCAAACCAAACCAACTATATCAGTTTTGATTGGTTCGGTTTTGTTGGATTTTCTGAGTTTTTGTTTTTTCTTTTGTTACATGAATATTATTTCAATCTTACTTTATTAAAGTTATAGATAAGGTTTTGATAAGTGACTATATGTTTAGTAAATATTAAAAAAATTGACCAACATATGATCTATTAAAATATTCTAATGGTAGAATTTTTTTAGTAATACATGATGGTTATTTTCTTAGGCGTCTAACAAATCTTCGTTATGTACACTTTCAAGGTTAACAAATGAGAGGATATGTCACGACCCAAGTTCCCAACCTTAGGGATCATGATGGCGCCTAACAACACACTTGCTAGGCAAGCCAATGTTAAAGTTCGCTTAACTATTTCCTTTAATTAACCATTTAAACAAGATAAAACAAATTTTAAATTAAACTTGATCTAATGGATTTCAATAAATAATTCTAAATATAAAATAATAAACAATCAATTAAACCGAGCCACGAACTAATTATATAAATAAACCTAGAACTACCCCAAAGTCTAGTGTCACAATTCACGAACTACTAAAGAATATTACAAATACTTGGCTGAAAGAAATAATGTAACTGTTCTAAATATAATAAAACAATGTTTTGTACCATAAGGGAACCAGCTAAAACAACCAATACTATTTCCAAAATAACCACAACAATATTTAACAACAAAATACCAAGGCCAGGTAGTCATAGAAACAATAATGAACATAGAACAATTAAGAAAAGAATCAATTAAGTTGGGAACGGAAAAGGGATCATGCTTAACATGCAATTTGGTGGTGCATAAATACTCGTCACCTCACCTATACACCACACACATGCATTTCACACAGCAAACAAGTGGAGATTCCTATTCCCTCAAGTCAAAGTTAGACCAAACACTTACCTCAATTTCGTAGGCCACTCACTACTCAATTATAACTTTTCCTTTAGAATCTTGCTCTAACATGCTCGAATCTAGTCATAATTAACTCAATATCATCAATTAATGCTAAAGGAACTAACTTTACTAAAAATCATAATTTTTCCTAAGTTTTCTATAAAAAAAGTGAAAACCCGACCCTGGTCTCGCTTGGTCTAAACTCGGGGTTCGGACCAAATTATGTTCACCCATTCACCCACGAACCAAATATACAATTAGTTTCGAAATCAGACCTCAATTCGAGGTAAAAATTTGATGTTTACAAAATTCCCTAATTGTACCCAAACCCTCAATTTTTACCATGAAAATTCTTAGTTTTTGCTTTAAAAGTGATTAAAAACAGTAAGGAATTGATAGAACAAAGTTTAGAATTGATTACCAATACTTTGAGGATGAACCTTGGTGAAGAAAATCGTCTCTAGGGCTTGGTAGTTCGAAAAATGGTTGAAAAATAGGTTATATTCGTGTTTAACAGTGTATTTATATGACTGGGCAGGCCTTCTATGCGATCGCGGAAGAAGGGATGCGATCGCATAGAACAAAAAAATACCCCATGAAATTTTCACTATGCGATCGCATAGAAAAAAATTTGTCCCCAGCAAATTAACACTACGCGATCGTGGATATTGTTATGCGGTCGCATAGAACAAAAGTTGTCCCCCAGCAAATTAACACTATGCGATCGCGGATATTGCTATGCGATCGCATAGAACAAAAGTTGCCCCCAACAAATTAACACTATGCGAATGCGGATATTGCTATGCGATCACATAGAACAAAAAAAAAGACCCCCACGATCTACACTATGCGATCGCGGAGAAGGTTATGCGATCATGTAGCACTAATTTACTGGGCACCAGAAAATAGAAAATCAGCGATTTTTCTTAAGTTAAAAACATCTCGTGGCCTATCCGAAATTCACCCGAACCTCGGGGCTCTAAACAAAATATGCACGCAAGTCTAAAAAATATCATACGGACTTGCTCGTGCGATCAAATCATGAAAATAACACGTAAAACTATGAACTAAACCTCAAAACTCATCATTTCCATCAAGAACTCTTATAGTTCATAACTTTTCAACCGGATGTCCGAATCACGTCAAACGAACTCCGTTTTTCACCAAATTTCACAGTTAACTTTTTAATATCATAAAAAATTTGTACCGGGCTCCGGAATCAAAACACGAACCCGATACCAATGATTTCAAACATTATTTTTTTTCTTTAATTCATAAATATTTCAGCAAAATAATTTCTTTCAAAAATTGATTTCTAAGGCTTGGGACCGCGGAATCCATTTCCGGGCATACGCCCGAGTCCCATATTTTACTGTAGACCTCCCGAGATTTTCGGAACACGGATTCGGGTCCGTTTACTCAAAATATTGACCAAAGTCAACTATAATCCAAATTTAAATTCTAGAAATCACTATTTCTCATATTTTCACATAAAAGCTTTCCGGTTTCACGCCCGGATTGCGCATGCAAATCGAGGTATTTAAAATTAGTCTATTTATGTCTATTAATCATGGAACGCAGTCTAAATTTATAAAATGACCCTCTATGTCATCACAATCTCCACCTCTAAAAAAAATGTTCGTCCTCGAACGGACATAGAAAATTACCTAAATTGGCAAACAAGTGTGGATATCTACTGTGCATGTCCGACTCGGATTCCCAAGTAGCTACCTCAACGGGCTGGCCTCTCCATTGCACTCAAACTGAAGGATAACTATTAGATCGCAACTGACGAACCCGCCGATCTAAAATGGCCATCGGCTCCTCCTCATAAGTCAAGTCTTGGTCCAATTGGACAGACGGTGAAATCCAACACGTGGGACGGGTCACCATGATATTTCTGGAGCATAGACACGTGGAATACCGGATGAACTGAGGATAACTCTGGAGGCAATGCAAGTATATAAGCTACCTCCCCCACTCTATCAAGAATCTCAAATTGCCCGATATACCTAGGGCTCAACTTACCCTTCTTCCCAAATCTCGTAACACCCTTCATGGGCGACACACGAAGCAATACTCTCTCTCCAACATGAACGCCACATCACGAATCTTACGATTGGCATAACTCTTTTGCCTAGACTGAGCTGCAGGGAGTTTCTCTTGAATAATCTTGACCTTATCTAAGGCCTCCTGAACTAAGTCTGTACCCAACAATCGAGCCTCTCCCGACTCAAACCATCCAACTGGCGATCTACACCGTCTACCATATAAAGCCTCATAAGGAGTCATCTGAATGCTCGAATGATAACTATTATTATAAGCAAACTCCGCTAACAACAAGAACTGATCCCACGAACCTCCAAAGTCAATAACACAAGCGCGGAGCATATTCTCCAATATCTGAATGGTACGCTCGAACTGCCCGTCAGTATGAGGGTGAAATTTTGTACTCAACTCCACTCGGATACCCAACTCACGCTGAACTGCCCTCCAAAAGTGTGAAGTAAACTGCGTACTCCGATCAGAAATAATAGACACGGGCACACCATGAAGGCGAACAATCTCCCGGATATATAACTCAGCAAACCGCTCTGAAGTATAAGTACTTGCCACAAGAATGAAATGTGCTGATTTAGTCAGCCTATCTACAATAACCCAAACTGCGTCAAATTTTCCTCTGAGTCCGTGAGAGCCCAACAACGAAGTCCATAGTGATACGCTCCCACTTCCACTCAGGAATCTCTATCTGCTGAAGCAAACCACCGAGTCTCTGATGCTCATACTTTAACTACTAACAATTTAAGCAACGAGCCACTTTCGCAACAATGTCCTTTTTCATCCTTCTCCACCAATAACGCTGCCTCCAGTCTTGGTACATTTTGACTCCACCGGGGTGAGTCGAATACTTAGAACTGTGAGCCTCCTCGAGGATCAACTCATGAACTGATTAGCCAACGTGTGAATGTCTGAGGCTAACGGTCTCTCACCAACTGGAATATACGCAAGCCTGCCCATACTCACTGCCTTTCTACTCAATGCATCGGCCACCACATTGGCCTTCCCTAGGTGATACAATATGGTGATATCATAATCTTTTAGTAACTCTAACCATCTTCGCTGCCTCAAATTTAGATCTTTCTGCTCGAATTAGTACTGGAGACTACGATGGTCAGTAAAAACCTCACACGGCACGCCATAAAGATAATGCCTCCAAATTTTCGATGCATGAACAATGGCTGCCAACTCTAAGTCAGGAACGGGATAATTCTTCTCATGGACCTTCAACTATCGAGATGCATATGCAATCACCTTGCCATCATGCATTAATACTGTACCTAATCCAATACGAGATGCACCACAATACACAGTGCACGATCCTGAACCTGTGGGCATCACTAATACTGGCGCCGTAGTCAAATCCATCTTGAGCTTCTGAAAGTTCCACCCACACTCGTCTGACCATTTGAATGGAACACCCTTCCAGCTCAATATGATCTTAATAGTTGTTCATAATCAATTACAGAATCACCCAATAACTTCACGTAACAATAATCCCCTTTCTACCCTTCACGATACTGATAGCGAGATGCGATTCATAAAGACCTCATAATTATATACCCGAATTAACGTGTCTCATTTAACGCCACACGAGCGTGCACATACCACGTAGGTCAAAGCTCAATAATTATAACACAGATTTGAAAAATTATGCACAGTTAATTAATAGAGTTTCTCAATACCAGTATTCACATAAGTAGAATTTTTTTTTTGAGTTATGAAGTTCACCTGAGAGTGGAGCATATTAGAAGAATTTTATTAGATGCGCATAACCATATTAAGTTCAGGAAATCATCACTTTATAATAATTAGAAATTGTTCTTGTAATGACACCATTTAATGTAACAACCTCAACCATACCATAGAAAATATATCAACAGGCTGGGTCTCCACCTCTAGGAATCTAACCTCCACTTTCGACATTCTGAATCCTCTTTTTTTGCCTAGATGGTCATGTAGTTGAGTTGTAACTGCAATGGGACACGTAGCCTGAGTGTTCTGATGAAATAGGACTCTCCCAAGTCTAGGAAAATTTCTATCACTAGCCGAAATGAAGTACCAACCTGCCCTGAGTCATACAAAATTTTACAATCATATTTGAGTCCTTTAATGAGTCTGTAGACTTACTCTCTGGCTATATGAACCAGAGTAGAAGTATGACAGGATAACTTGTCGAACCTGATGGCATGTTCTAACGTTGTCATGGTGACCTAATACAATCGTTCAAACCCTAAGCGCCACACAAAATGGAAAGTTCGAGAAAAAAACTCTTTCAAAAGCATTATGAGAATTGAGTCAAATAGTTGGTGTTGCAATAACTGGTCGTCCTCTCCGTAGGCTTGACTCAACCCCCGGCGACCAGTTTCTCCTTTACCATGTTGAGTCGACACCACTGAGCTACCCCACTTATTCATGCACCCTTCGTTATTCCTTGGGGTAACTCTTATCCTTATTAATACACAATAACCCCAAAGGTAGAGCTCTATACAGATAAACCTTGGCACGAACCATATAGTCTAGAAGCTTCTCAACCACTATACTCCCTCTGGAGCACCCCAAAATCCGCAACCGTGACTTCCACGCTACGTAGACCTTCTGTAGGTTTAAAATTATCTATATAACTCCGTTGGTACTGAGGTATATGATTTTTAAGGAGGCATACATATCGCAAGTCCCAGCTTTACCTCTTGTAAAATCTCAGGCCTTATACATTCCAAGCCAAAACCGTTATAACACATGACCCCACATTCTATTCCTTGGCAGTGGACTTACCCACTCGGCACGAAGTCATAGGTCACAATGCCTAATAATCCACAATGTTAAACTTCACAGATCATACAAATCAACCACGTTGCTTTCAACTATTCCCTTATTTTGCAATACTAGAGTAGCTATATATCCTTCTGGAATCTGTATTAGTCCAACATGTACCGACTGAGCTAGAACCTCCACATCTAGATCAATTTGAGACTGTAGAATAGGTGCTGATGTTCGAGATTTAGAATGAGCTTTGCTTCTGTCTTTTCCCCTAATCGTAGCTATCATTGGGGCTTCACCTCTTGTCCGGTTGTAGACGCTTTGCGTTTGTCAAGATTTGTGAGAGGACAAGAGTATGCAAGTTCAATCATCAATGGTAGAATAAATTCGCACGATGGAGTAGAATAGAAGTGAAATTGTTCCTAACTTTATAGCCTCTGAGAGATAAGTACAGACGTCTCCGTATCGATCCTTCAGACTCTACCAAGTTTGTTCGTGAATTGTGAGACCTAAGAAACCTAGTGCTCTGATACCAACTTGTCACGACCAAAATTCCCAACCTTAGGGATCGTGATGGCACCTAACAACACACTTGCTAGGCAAGCCAATGTTAGAGTTCGCTTAACTATTTCCTTTAATTAACCATTTAAACAGGATAAAATAACTTTTAAATTAAACTTGATCTAATGGCTTTCAATAAATAATTCCAAATATAAAATAATAAACAATCAATTAAACAGAGCCACGAACTAATTATATAAATAAACCTAGAACTATCCGAGAGTCTGGTGTCACAATTTACGAACTACTAAAGAATACTACAAATATTTGGCTGAAAGAAATAATGTAACTGTTATGTATATAATGAAACAAAGTTTATGAAAATAGGAGAAGACTCTCGGGATCTGCGAACGTCGACAGATATACCTCGTGTCTCCGAATAAATGAATAGCCGCTCTAAATATCTCTACAACTTGCCGGTACCTGGATCTGCACAAAAGGGTGCAGAGTGTAGTATCAGTACAACCGATCCCATGTATTGAGATAGTGTCGAGCCTAACCTCGACGAAGTAGTGACGAAGCTACGGCGGGGCATCAACAACATATAGCCTGTGACCATAATATATACGATAACGAAATAAAACAATTCTAAGCGAACAAGAAAAATATAATTGAGACAATAAATATAAAGCAAGAAGGAATTCTAAACAATTGATTAAGTACTGCAACATAAATAAAATAACTCAGCCGCCTTTTTCAGGCCTTAGCTATAACCAACTCTTAAAATAATTTTCAAATTTTCAAACTTCAACTTTAAATGAAAATAGTGCCAAAAATATGAAAAGTAGTGCAAATAAAATAGTAAGTTTTCAAATCTTTATTTTTCTTTGAAAATCAGTAAAATATATAAATTTCCTCCCTTATCGCTCCTTGTTGCGGCCTGCAACCCGCTCCCACCTGTCCACCCTTATTGCTCCTCCCTAAATATATATATCACCCTTATTCCTCCTGTTGCTGCGTGCAACCCGATCCCACCTATCCACCCTTATCACTCCTTGTTGCGACATGCAACCCGCTTCCACCAGACATCTCATATCAATTTATTTTCACAATTCAGGCCAAGTCTTTCACAATATTTTTGTTTCAACAATTGCAAACAGAAAACAATATAGCTCGTAAGCTTTAACCAATATCATTCCATAACAAAGCCAGCCAGAATATATGTAACCATCGTAACACTGTCAACCCAACTCAATCTTTATATATCATGATAGATTCAAGAGAACAACTAACACTTTCAACCCACTTACAACAACAATTGGGAATAAATCAATGAAACCAAATAACCACGTAAACCTTAAC
>ML360670.1:0-20113 GCA_005239505.1 Nicotiana paniculata
AAGACATATATGTTTGGATTCCTAGATTATCGATATTACTGAGTATGTGAATTATTGGGCTAACGATGGTTCTGTGGGATTAAAGAGGATTGTAGGATTTTTGAACTGATTCAATTAGTTTATTAAGGTTGAATCCTCAAATACTTAACATGTTGAATATTATTGGGTTTGAAAAGTTATTTTGTCTTACGAGTTAAATTGTTTCGATCAAGAATGAGGCTATGCAATTTGTTTTATCTGTCGAGCCCACTCAAGAACAAAGGCTTACACGCCTAATTCCTTTCAATGCCAATAGTGTGATTTCAAAAGCTAAAATACTTGTAGTGATACTTCGTTATTAAAATTTCTCTTGAAAGTTGAACGAGAAATCAGGGAACGATGGTGTTAAGCCATGAATTTTAGTTTCAATTAATAGAAGTTGTGTTTGATGTTGGCTTGATAGTGGATAGATGTGTGGCTTGATATAGATAACAATTTGGCCAGTGATTAATCTGGTAAACTAGGTAGGTGTGGAGTTATTGAGGTCTTGCTTCCTTAATAATTTATATTTCTTAATAACCGCTATTTGCTTTAGATCGTGGATATGGGTACGGTTTTCATGGCATGGTCACGATACTTAATTCTCAACCCGGGTGTGCATCTCATGTGACCCGACCCTAACTACAAACCATAATAAAAATCACGCATTGTAAATTGCGGGTGCATTTCATGTGGCGCGTTTACAATATGTCCAAAAACGACAAGTGCTCGTCATCGTGACTTATTTCAGAATAATCTATAAATATTAAAAGCGGCTAAAAAGTGAAAAAGGATAAGAAGCACAATAGGTTTAAAATATTTAAATAATTAGATAATTAGGCCAAATATCAATAGTTAAGCGACCGTGCTAGAACCACGGAACTCGGGAATGCCTAACACCTTCTCCCGAGTTAACAGAATTCCTTATTCGGATTTCTGGTCGTAGACAAATTAAAACAGAGTCAAAATTTCCTCGGTTTGGGATTTCAATAAATAAATGGTGTCCCGGAACACCGTAAAAAATCCGGGTGGCGACTCTGAAAAATAATAATAAATCCCTAATCTGAATAATATCACTTTAATTGGAAAAACTCCCTTATTACCCTTTATTAATACGGGGTAGGAAAAAGGAGGTGTGACACCGGTACCGGCTTCGTACCAAGGCGTCCGACCTGGACCACGGCAGGCGCTAATACAGGCACGACTGGCGAAATTCCAGTTTAATTGCCATAAAATGCCAAAAAATGTAACTTGATCATTTCAAAGCGTATGTTATGGTTCCTTGGGTCATATTTAATGTCCCGGACAAATATCATACGATCAGGTATCAGCTCTGTACCAAGGCGTCCGACCTGGACCATGGCAGGCGATAATAGAGGCACGACTGACGGAATTCCAGTTTAAGTTCCATAAAATGCCAAAAAATATAACTTGATCATTTCGAAGCGTTGGTTATGGTTCCTTGGGTCGTATTTAATTTCCCGGACAAATATCATGCGATTCGGTACCGGCGCCGTACCAAGGCGTCCGACCTGGACCACGGCAGGCGATAATATAGGCATAACTGGCGCAATTCTAGTTTAATTGCCATAAAATGCCGAAAAATGTAACTTGATCATTTCAAAGTTTTTGTTATGGTTCCTTGGGTCATATTTGATGTACCGAACAAATATCATGCGATTTGGTACTGGCTACATACCACGGCGTCTGGCCTAGACCATGGCAGGCAATAATACAGGCACGACTTGCGGAATTCCAGTTTAATTGCCATAAAATTCCAAAAAATGTAACTTAATCATTTCGAAGCATTGGTTATGAATCCTTGGGTTGTATTTGATGTCCCGGACAAATATCATGCGATTCGGTACCGGCTACGTACCAAGTCGTCCGGCCTGGACCATGGAAGGCGATAATGCAGGCACGACTTGGCGGAATTCTAGTTTAATTGCCATAAACTGCCAAAAAATGTAACTTTATCCTTTCGAAGAGTTGGTTATGGTTTCTTGGGTTGTATTTGATGTCCCGAACAAATATCACGCGATCCGGTATCGGATCCATACCAAGGCGCCTGGCCTGGACAATGGATGGCGATAATACAGGCATGACTGGCTGACTTCCAGTTTAATTTCCATAAAATGCCAACAAATGTAATTTGATTATTTAGAAGTTTTGGTTATGGTTCCTTGGGTCATATTAATTTCCCGGACAAATATCATGCGATTCGGTACCAGCTACTTACCACGGCGTCCGGCCTGGACCATGGCAGAAGATAATATAAGCACGACTTGGCGGAATACCAGTTTAATTGCAATAAATGCCAAAAAATGTAACTTGATCATTTCAAAGAGTTGGTTATGGTTCCTTGGGTTGTATTTGATTTCCCAGAAAAATATCATCCGATCCGGTACCGGCTCCATACTAAAGCGTCCGGCCTGGGCCATGGATGGCGATAATACATGCACGATTGGCGGAATTACAGTTTAATTGCCATAAAATGCCAAAACATGTAACTTGATCATTTCGAAGCGTTGGTTATGGTTCCTTGGGTCATATTTAATGTCCCAGACAAATATCATGCGACCCGGAACCGGCTTCGTACTAAGGTGTCCTGCCTGGACCATGGCAGGCGATAATACAGGCAAGACTGGCGGAATTTATGTTTAATTGCCATAAAGTGCCAAAAAATGTAACTAGATCATTTCGAAGCGTTGGTTATGGTTCCTTGGGTCATATTTGATATTCCGGAAAAATATCATGCAATCCGGTACCGGCTCCATACCAAGGCGTCCGGCCTGGACAATGGCAGGCGATAATACATGCACGACTGACGGAATTCCAGTTTAATTGCCATAAAATGCCAAAAAAAATTAACTTGATCATTTCGAAGCGTTGGTTATGGTTCCTTGGGTCGTATTTGATGTCCCCGATAAATATCATGAGATCCGGTACCGGCGCCGTACCAAGGCGTCCGGCCTGGACCATGGCGGGCGATAATACATGCACGACTGGCTGAAATCCAGTTTAATTGCAATACAATGCCAAAAAATGTAGTTTGATCATTTCGAAGCGGTTGGTTATGGTTCTTTGGGTCATATTTAATGTGCCGGACAAATATCATGCGACCCGGTACCGGCTCCTTACCAAGGCGTCCGGCCTGGACCATGGCAGGCGATAATATAGGCACGATTATCGGAATTCCTATTTAATTGTTATAAAATGCCAAAAATGTAACTTGATCATTTGAAAGCATTAGTTATGGTTCCTTTGGTCATATTTTATATCCCGGACAAATATCATGCGATCCGGTACCGACTCTGTTCCAAGGCGTCCGGCCTGGACCATGGCAGGCGATAATACATGCACGACTGACGGAATTCCAGTTTAATTGCCATAAAATGCCAAAAAATGTAACTTGATCATTTTGAAGAGTTGGTTATGGTTCCTTGGGTCATATTAGATGTACTAGAAAAATATCATGTGATTCGGTAACGGCTCCATACGGCGTCCGGCCTGGACCATGGCAGGCGATAGTACAGGCACGACTGGCAGAATTCCAGTTTAATTGCCATAAAACGCCAAAAAATTTAACTTGATAATTTAGAAGCATTGGTTATGGTTCCTTGTGTCGTATTTGATGTCTCGAAAAAATATCGAGAGATTCGATACCGGCTCCGTAACATGGAGTCCGACCTGGACCACGGCAGGCGATAATACAGGCATGGCTGGCGCAATTCCAGTTTAATTGCCATAAAATGCCAAAAAATGTAACTTGATCATTTGAATGTTTTGGTTATGGTTCCTTGGGTTATATTTTATGTACCGAACAAATATCATGCAATTCAGAACCGGCTACGTACCACAGCATCCGGCCTGGACCATGGCAGGCAATAATACAAGCACGACTTGCGGAATTCCAGTTTAATTGCCATAAAATGCCAAAAAATGTATCTTCATCATTTCAAAGCGTTTGTTATGGTTCCTTGGGTCGTATTTGATGTCCCGGAAAAATATCATGCGATACGGTACCGGCTCCGTACCAAGGCGTCCGCCCTGGACTATGGGAGGCGTTAATACATGCACAACTAGCGCAATGCCAGTTTAATTGACATAAAACGCCAAAAAATGTAACTTGATCATTTCGAAGCATTGGTTATGGTTCCTTGGGTCATATTTAATGTCCCAGAAAAATATCATGCGACCCGTTACAGGCTTCGTACCAAGGCGTCCGGCCTGGACCATGGCAGGCGATAATACATGCACCACTGACGGAATTCCAGTTTAATTGCCATAAAATGCCAAAAAATGTAACTTGATCATTTCGAAGTGTTGGTTATGGTTCCTTGGGTCGTATTTGATGTCCCAGAGAAATATTATGTGATCTGGTACCAGCTTCGTACCAAGGTGTCCGGCCTGGACTATGGCAGGCGATAATACAGGCACGGCCTGCGGAATTCCAGTTTAATTGCAATAAAATTCCAAAAAATGCAACTTGATAATTTCAAAGCGTTGGTTATGAATCCTTGGGTTGTATTTGATGTCCCGGAAAAATATCATGTGATTCGGTACCGGCTACGTACCAAGGCGTCCGGCCTGGATCAGGGAAGGCGATAATGCAGGCACGACTTGGCAGAATTCTAGTTTAAAACCCATAAAATGCCAAAAAATCATTTCGAAGAGTTGGTTATTGTTTCTTTGGTTGTATTTGATGTCCCGGATAAATATCATGCGATGTGGTACCAGATTCGTACCAAGGCGTCCGACATGTACCATGGATGGCGATAATACAGGCACGAATGGCTGAATTCCAGTTTAATTGCCATAAAATGCCAAAAAATGTAACTTGATCATTTGGTATCGTTGGTTATGGTTCCTTGGGTCATATTTGATGTGCTGGACAAATATCATGTGATCTGGTACAGGCTCCGTACCGAGGCATCCGGCCTGGACCATGGCAGGCGGTAATACAGGCACGACTGGCGGAATTCCATTTAATTGCCATAAAATGCCAAAAATGTAACTTGATCATTTCGAAGTGTTGGTTATGGTTCCTTGGGGCGTATTTGATGTCCCTGAGAAATATCATGCGATCCGGTACCGGCTCCGTAGCAAGGCGTCCGACCTGGACCATGGCAGGCGATAATACATGCACGACTGGCAGAATTCCAGTTTAATTGCCATAAAATGCCAAAAAATGTAAAATAATCATTTTGAAGCGTTGGTTATGGTTCATTGTGTCATATTTGATGTATCAGACAAATATCATGAGATTTGGTACCGGCTCCGTACCAAGGATCCGACCTGGACCATGGAATGCGATAATACAGGCATGAGTAGCGGATTTCAAGTTTAATTGCCAAAAAATGCCAAAAAATGTAACTTGATAATTTTGAAGCGTTGGTTATGGTTCCTTGGGTCATATTTCATTTCACGGACAATGTCATGCGACCCTATACTGGCTTAGTACCAAGGCATCCGGCCTGGACCATGGCAGGCGATAATACAGGCACGACTGTCGGAATTCCAGTTTAATTGCCATAACATGCCAAAAAAAAGTAACTTGATCATTTCAGAGCGTTGGTTATGGTTCCGTGGGTCGTATTTGATGTCCTGGAGAAATATGATGCGATCCGGTCCTGCTCTGTACCAAGGCGTCCTTCCTAGACCATGGCAGGTGATAACAGAGGCACGACTGACGAAATTTCAGTTTAATTGCCATAAAATGCCAAAAAATGTAACTTGATAATTTCGAAGTGTTGGTTATGGTTCCTTGGATAGTATTTGATGTCCACGACAAATATCATGTAATCCGATACCGTCTCCATACCAATGCATCCGGCCTGGATCATGGCAGGCGCTAATACAAGCACGAGTGACAGAATTCCAGTTTAATTGCCATAAAATGCCAAAAAATGTAACTTGATCATTTCGAATCGTTGGTTATGGTTCCTTGGGTCATATTTCATATCCCAGAAAATATCATGTGACCCGGTACTGGCTCCGTACCAAGGCGTCCGGCCAGTACCATGGCAGGCGATAATACAGTAACGAGTGGTGGAATTCCCGTTTAATTGCCATAAAATGCAAGAAAATGTAACTTGATCATTTCGAAGCGTTGGTTATGGTTCCTTGTGTCGTATTTGATTTCCCGGAGAAATATCATGCCACAATCCACACTGGTCCACGCCCCGAGTCGACCGGCAGACCGGCTCAACACCATTCCACGTCCGACCGGGGCGCATCGCCGGCCCCTATCCGCTTCCCTCCGGAAGATTTCAAGCACTCTTTGACTCTCTTTTCAAAGTCCTTTTCATCTTTCCCTCGCGGTACTTGTTTGCTATCGGTCTCTCGCCCGTATTTAGCCTTGGACGGAATTTCCAATTTAATTGTCGTAAAATCCCAAAAAATGTAACTTGATCATTTCGAGGCGTTGGTTATGGTTCCTTGTGTCGTATTTAATGTCTCGTACAAAGATCATGAGATTTGGTACTGGCTCCGTACCAAGGAGTCCGACCTGGACCATGGCAGGCGATAATACAGGCATGACTGGCGGAATTCAAGTTTAATTGCCAAAAAATGCCAAAATATGTAACTTGATCATTTCGAAGCGTTGGTTATGGTTCCTTGGGTCATATTTGATGTCCCGGACAAATATTATGCGATTCGGTACCGACTACGTACCACGGCGTCCGGCCTGGACCATGGCAGGCGATAATACAGGCACGACTGACGGAATTCCAGTTTAATTGCCATAAAAAGACAAAAAATGTAACTTGACCATTTCGAAGAGTTCGTTATGGTTCCTTGGGTTTTATTTGATGTCCCAGAAAAATATCATGCGATCCGGTATCGGTTCCATACCAAGGCATCCGACCTGGACCATGGATGGCGATAATACAGGCACGACTAGAGGAATTCTAGTTTAATAGTCATAAGATGCCAAAAGATGTAACTTGATCATTTCGAAGCATTGGTTATGGTTCCTTGGGTCGTATTTGATGTCCCGGACAAATATCATGCTATCCGGTACCGGCTCTGTACCAAGGCCTCAAATCTGGACTATGGCAGGCGATAATACATGCACGAGTGGTGGAATTCAAGTTTAATTACAATAAAATGCAAAAAAAATGTAACTTGATCATTTCAAAGCGTTGGTTATGGTTCCTTGTGTCGTATTTTATGTCCCGGAGAAATATCATGCTATCCAGTACCGGCTCCGTACCAAGGCGTCTGGCATGGACTATAGCAGGCGATAATACAGGCACGGCTGCCGAAATTCCAGTTTAATTGCCATAAAATTCCAAAAAAAGTAACTTGATCATTTTGAAGCATTGGTTATGGTTCCTCGGGTCGTATTTGATGTTCCGGACAAATATCATGTGATTTAGTACCGGTTACGTACCAAGGCGTCCGTCCTGCACCATGGCAGGCGACAATACAGGCACGACTTGGCGGAATTCCAGTTTAATTGCCGTAAAATTCCAAAAAATGTAACTTGATCGTTTCGAAAAGTTGGTTATGGTTTCTTGGGTTGTATTTGATGTCCAGGACAAATATCATGCGATTAGGTATCGGCTCCATACCAAGGCATCCGGCCTGGACCATCGTAGGCGATAATAGAGGCACGACTGGCAAAATTCCAATTTAATTGCCATAAAATCCAAAAAAATGTAACTTGATCATTTCCAAGCGTTGGTTATGGCTCCTTGGGTCGTATTTGATGTCCCGGAGAAATATCATGCAATCCGGTACCGACTCCGTACCAAGGCGTCTGGACTAGACCATGGCAGGCGTTAATAGAGGCACGACTGGCGGAATTCCAGTTAATTGCCATAAAATACCAAAAAAATGTAATTTAATCATTTCGAAGCGATGGTTATGGTTCCTTGGTCGTATTTGATGACCTGGTTAAATATCATGCAATCCAGTACCGGCTATTTATTAAGGCGTTCGGTGTGGACCATGGCAGGCGATAATACAAGCACGACTTGCGGAATTCCAGTTTAATTGCCAAAAAATATAACTTGTTCATTTCGAATCGTTGGTTATGGTTACTTGGGTCGTATTTGATGTACCGGACAAATATCATGCTATTCGGTACCGGCTCCGTACCAAGGCGTCTGGCCTGGACCATGGCAGGAGATAATACATACGCGACTGGCGGAATTCCAGTTTAATTGCCATAAAATTCAAAAAAATGTAACTTGATAATTTCAAAGCGTCGATTATGGTTCCTTGGGTCATATTTAATATCCCGGTCAAATATCATGCGATCCGGTACCGGCTTCGTACCAAGGCGTCCGGTCTGGACCATGGGAGTTGATAAATAGAGGCACGACTGGCAGAATTCCAGTTTAATTGCCATAAAATGCCAAAAAATGTAAATTGATAATTTCGAAGAGTTGGTTATGGTTCCTTGTGTTGTATTTGATGTCCCAGACAAATATCATATGATCCGGTATCGGCTCCGTACCAAGGCGTCCGGCCTGGACCATGGCAGGCGATAATACAGGCACGACTGGCAGAATTCCAATTTAATTNCATGCGATCCATTACCAGCTCCATACCAAGGCGTTCGGCCTGGACCATGGCAGGCGATATTACAGGCAGGACTAGCGGAATTCCAGTTTAATTGCCATAAAATGCTAAAAAATGTAACTTGATCATTTCGAAAAGTTGGTTATGGTTACTTGGGTCGTATTTGATGTTCCGGACAAATATCATGCGATCCGGTACCGGCTCTATACCAAGGTGTCCGGCCTGGACCATGGATGGCAATAATGGCGGAATTCCAGTTTAATTGTCATAAAATTTAACTTGATCATTTCGAAGCATTAGTTATGGTTCCTGTGGTCATATTTGATGTCCCGGACAAATATCATGCGATCCGGTACCATCTCCGTACCAAGGCGTCCGGCCTGAACCATGGTAGGCGATATTATAGGCACAACTAGCGGAATTCCAGTTTAATTGACATAAAATGCCAAACAAATTTAACTTGATCATTTCGACGAGTTAGTTATGGTTACTTGGGTCGTATTTGATGTCCCGGACATATATCATGCGATCCAGTACCGGCTCCATACCAAGGTGTCCGGCCTGAACCATGGATGGTGATAATACAGGCACGACTGGCTGAATTCCAGTTTAATTGCCATAAAATGTAACTTGATCATTTCAAAGCATTGGTTATGGTTACTTGGGTCGTATTTGATGTCCCGGACAAGTATCATGCTATCCGGTACCGGCTCCGCACCAAGGTGTCCGGCCTGGACAATGGCAGGCGATAATACAGGCACGACTGGCAGAATTCCAGTTTAATTGCAATAAAATGCCAAAAAATGTAACTTGATCATTTCAAAGTGTTGGTTATGGTTCCTTGGGTCGTATTTGATGTCCCGGTCAAATGTCATGTGATATGGTATCGGCTTCGTACCAAGGCGTCCGGCCTTGACCATGGCATGTGATAATAAAGGCACGACTAGCGGAATTCCAGTTTAATTGCCATAAAATGCCAAAAAATGTAACGTGATCATTTAGAAGCGTTGGTTATGGTTCCTCGTGTTGTATTTGACGTCCCAGAAAAATATCTCGCGATACCGTACCGGCTCTGTACCAAAGCGTCCGGCCTGGACCATGGCAGGCGATAATAGAGGCACGACCGACGGAATTCCAGTTTAATTTCCATAAAATGACAAAAAATGTAACTTGATCATTTCGAAGCGTTGTTTATGGTTCCTTGGGTTGTATTTGATGTCCCGGAGAAATATCATGTGATCCGGTACCAGCTTCGTACCAAGGCGTCCGGCCTAGACCATGGCAGGCGATATTACAGGCACGACTAGCGGAATTCCAGTTTAATTTCCATAAAATGCCAAAAAATGTAACTTGATCATTTCAAAGAGTTGGTTATGGTTACTTGGGTGGTATTTGATGTCCCGGACAAATATCATGCGATCCAGTATCGGCTCCATACCAAGGTGTCCGGCCTGGACTATGGATGACGATAATACATGCACGACTGGCGGAATTCCAGTTTAATTCCCATAAAATGTAACTTGAACATTTCGAAAGATTGATTATGAGTCCTTGGGTCATATTTGATGTCCCATACAAATATCATGCGATCCAGAACCAGCTCCGTACCAAGGCGTCCGGCCTAGACCATGGCAGGCGATATTACAAGCACGACTAGTAGAATTCCAGTTTCATTGCCATAAAATGGCAAAAAATGTAACTTGATCATTTCGAAAAATTGGTTATGGTTACTTGGGTCATATTTGATGTCCCAGACCGATATTATGCGATCCGATACCGGCTCCATACCAAGGTGTCCGGCCTGGACCATAGATGGTGATAATACAGGCACGATTGGCGGAATTCCAGTTTAATTTCCATAAAGTGTAACTTGATCATTTCGAAGCTTTGGTTATGGTTCCTTGGGTCATATTTGATGTCCCGAACAAATATCTTATGATTTGGTACCGGCTCCGTACCAAGGCGTCCGGCCTGGACCCTGACAGGCGATAATACAAGCACGACTAGGAAAATTCCAGTTTAATTGCCATAAAATGCCAAAACATGTAACTTGATCATTTCGAAGCATTGGTTATGGTTCCTTGGGTCGTATTTGATGTCCCGGAGAAATATCATGTGATCCTGTACCGGCTCCGTACCAAGGCGTCCGGCCTGGACCATGGCAGGCGATAATACAGGCACGGCTGGCAGAGTTGCAGTTTAATTGCCATAAAATGCACAAAAATGTACCTTGACCATTTCGAAGCGTTGTTTATGGTTCCTTGGGTCGTATTTGATGTCCCGGAGAAATATCATGTGATCCTGTACCGGCTCCGTACCAAGGCGTCCGGCCTAGACTATGGCAGGCGATAATAAAGGCACGGCTGGCGGAATTGCAGTTTAATTGCAGTAAAATTCCAAAAAATATAACTTCATCATTTCAAAGTGTTGGTTATGAATCCTTGGATTGTATTTTATGTCCCGGACAAATATCATGCGATTCGGTACCGGCTACGTACCATGGCGTCTGGTCTGGATCATGGAAGGCGATAATGCAGGCAGGACTTGGCGGAATTCTAGTTTAATTGCCATAAAATGCCAAAAAATCCTTTCGAAGAGTTTATTATCGTTTCTTGTTTTGTATTTGATGTCCCGGGAAAATATCATGCGATCTGGTGCCAGATCCATACCAAGGCGTCCGGCATGGACCATGGATGGCGATAATACAGGCACGAATGGCTGAATTCCAGTTTAATTGCCATAAAATGCCAAAAATGTAACTTGATCATTCCGAAGTGTTGGTTATGGTTCCTTGGGTCGTATTTGATTTCCCTGAGAAATATCATGGGATCCGGTACCGGCTCCGTAGCAAGGCGTCTGGCCTGGACCATGGCAGGTGATAATACATGCACGATTGGCTGAATTCAAGTTTAATTGCTATAAAATTCCAAAAAATGTAACTTGATCATTTAGAAGCGTTGGATATCGTTCTTTGGTTCGTTTTTGATGTCCCGTACAAATATCATGCGATCCTGTACCGGCTTCGTACCAAGGCATCCGGACTGGACCATGGCAGACGATAATACATGCACGACTGGTGGAATTCCAGTTTAATCGCCATAAAATGCCAAAAAATGTAAATTAATCATTTCGAAGCGTTGGTTATGGTTCTTTGTGTCATATTTGATTTCTCAGACAAACATCATGAGATTTGGTACCGGCTCCGTACCAAGGATCTGACCTGGACCATGGCAGGCGATAATACAGGCATGACTAGCGGATTTCAAGTTTAATTGCCAAAAAATACCAAAAAATGTAACTTGATCGTTTCGAAGCGTTGGTTAGGGTTCCTTGGGTCATATTTCATATCACGGACAATGTCGTGCGACCCTGTACTGGCTCCATACCAAGGCGTCCAGCCTGGACCATGGCAGGCGATAATACATGCACGACTGTCAGAATTCAAGTTTAATTGCAATAAAATGCCAAAAAACTGTAACTTGATCATTTCAGAGCATTGGTTATGGTTCTGTGGGTCGTATTTGATGTCCACGACAAATATCATGCAATCCGGTACCGTCTCCGTACCAAGGCGTCCGACCTGGACCATGGCATGCGCTAATATAAGCACGACTGGCGGAATTCCAGTTTAATTGCCATAAAATGCCAAAAATGTAACTTGACCATTTCGAAGAGTTCGTTATGGTTCCTTGGGTTTTATTTGATGTCCCAAAAAAATATCATGTGATCGGGTATCGACTCCATACCAAGGCGTCCAGCCTGGACCATGGATGGCGATAATACAAGCACGACTAGCGGAATTCTAGTTTAATAGCCATAAAATGCCAAAAGATGTAACTTGATCATTTCGAAGCATTAGTTATGGTTTCTTGGGTCGTATTTGATGTCCCGGACAAATATCATGCTATTCGGTACTGGCTCTGTACCAAGGCGTCCAGTCTAGACTCTGGCAGGCGGTAATACAATCACGAGTGGTGGAATTCAAGTTTAATTACAATAAAATGCAAAAAAATGTAACTTGATCATTTCAAAGCGTTGGTTATGGTTCCTTGTGTCGTAATTTATGTCCCGGAGAAATATCATGCTTTCCAGTACCGAATCCGTACCAAGGCGTCCGGCATGGACTATGGCAGGCGATAATACAGGCACGGCTGGCGAAATTCAAGTTTAATTGCCATAAAATGCCAAAAAATGTAACTTGATCATTTTGAAACATTGGTTATGGTTCCTCGGGTTGTATTTGATGTCCCGGATAAATATCATACGACTCAGTATCGGCTACGTACCAAGGCGTCCGGCCTGGACAATGGCAGGCGACAATACAGGCACTACTTCGCGGAATTCCAGTTTAATTGCCATAAAATTCCAAAAAATGTAACTTGATCGTTTTGAAGAGTTGGTTATGGTTTCTTGGGTTGTATTTGATGTCTCAGACAAATATCATGCTGTCCGGTACCGGCTCCATACCAAGGTGTTTGGCCAGGACCATGGTAGGCGATAATATAGGCACGACTGGCGGAATTCCAGTTTAATTGCCATAAAATCCAAAAAAATGTAACTAGATCATTTCGAAGCGTTGGTTCTGGTTACTTGTGTTGTATTTGATTTCCCGGACAAATATCATGCGATTTGGTATCGGCTCCATACCAAGGCATCCGGCCTGGACCATCGAAGACGATAATAGAGGCACGACTGGCAAAATTCCAATTTAATTGCCATAAAATGCCAAAAAATATAACTTGATCATTTCCAGGCATTGCTTACGGTTCCTTGGGTCGTATTTGATGTCCCGTAGAAATATCATGCAATCCAGTACCGGCTCCGTACCAAGGCGTCTGGACTGGACCATGGCAGGAGATAATAGAGGGACGACTGGCGGAATTCCAGTTTAAGTGCCATAAAATTCCAAAAAAATGTAATTTGATCATTTTGAAACGTTGGTTATGGTTCCTTGGGTCGTATTTGATGACCTGGATAAATATCATGCTATCCAGTACCGGCTCCGTATAATGGCGTCCGTTCTGGACCATGGCAGGCGATAATGCAGGCACGACTTGCGGAATTCCGGTTTAATTGCCATAAAATGCCAAAAAATGTAACTTGTTCATTTCGAAGCGTTGGTTATGGTTACTTGGGTCGTATTTGATGTACCAGACATATATCATGCTATCCGGTACCGGCCCCGTACCAAGGCGTCCGGTCTGGACCATTGCAGGCGATAATACAGGCACGATTGGCGGAATTCTAGTTTAATTGCCATAAAATGCCAAAAAATGTAACTTGATCATTTCAGAGCATTGGTTATGGTTCTGTGGGTCGTATTTGATGTCCTATAGAAATATGATGCGATCCGGTACCGGCTCTGTACCAAGGCATCCTGCCTGGACCATGGCAGGTGATAACAGAGGCACGACTGACGGAATTCCAGTTTAATTGCCAAAAAATGCCAAAAAATGTAACTTGATAATTTCGAAGAGTTAGTTATGGTTCCTTGTGTTTTATTTGATGTTCCAGACAAATATCATATGATCCGGTATCGGCTCTGTACCAAGGCGTCCGGCCTAGACCATGGCAGGCGATAATACAGGCACGACTGGCAGAATTCCAATTTAATTGCCATAAAGTGCCAAAAAGTGTTACTTGATAGTTTCAAAGCATTAGTTATGGTTCCTTGGGTGGAATTTGATGTCCCGGAAAAATATCATGTGATGATATACTAGCTCCGTACTAAGGTGTCCGGCCTGGACCATGGCAGGCGATATTACAGGCAGGACTAGTGGAATTCCAGTTTAATTGCCATAAAATGCCAAAAAATGTAACTTGAGCATTTCGAAGAGTTGGTTATGGTTACTTGGGTCGTATTTGATGTTCTGGACAAATATCTTTCGATCCGGTACCGGCCCTATACCAAGGTGTCCGGCCTGGACCATGGATGGCGATAATACATGCACGACTGGCGGAGTTCCAGTTTAATTGTCATAAAATGTAACTTGATCATTTCGAAGCATTGGTAATGGTTCCTTGGGTCATATTTGATGTCCCGAACAAATATCATGCGATCCGGTACCAGCTCCGTACCAAGGCGGCCGGCCTGGACCATGGAAGGCGATATTACAGGCACGACTAGCGGAATTCCAGTTTAATTGCCATAAAATGCCAAAAATGTAACTTGATCACTTCGAGAGTTGGCTATGGATACTTGGGTTGTATTTGATGTCCCGGACAAATATCATGCGATCCGGTACCGGCTCAATACCAAGGTGTCCGGCCTGGACCATAGATGGTGATAATACAGGCACGACTGGCGGAATTCCAGTTTAATTACCATAAAGTGTAACTTGATCATTTCGAATATTTTGTTATGGTTCCTTGAGTAATATTTGATGTCCCGAACAAATATCTTGCGATCTAGTACCGGCTCCGTACCAAGGCGTCCGGCCTTGACCCTGGCAGGCGATAATACAGGCACGACTAGAAAAATTCCAGTTTAATTGCCATAAAATGCCAAAACATGTAACTTAATCATTTCGAAGCATTGGTTATGGTTCCTTGGGACGTATTTGATGTCCGGAAAAATATCATGCGATCCGGAACCGGCTCCGTACCAAGGCGTCTGGCATGGACCATGGCAGGCGATAATACAGGCACTACTGGCAGAATTCCAGTTTAATTGCCATAAAATGCCAAGAAAATTAACTTGATCATTTCGAAGCTTTGGTTATGGTTCCTTGGGTCGTATGTGATGTCCCGGTCAAATATCATGTGATCTGGTACTGGCATCCTACCAAGGCGTCCGGCCTGGACCATGGCAGGTGATAATATAGGCACGACTAGTGGAATTCCAGTTTAATTGCCATAAAATGCCAAAAAATGTAACTTGATCATTTCGAAGCATTGGTTATGATTACTTGTGTTGTATTTGATTTCCCAGAAAAATATCACGCGATCCGGTACCGGCTTTGTACCAAGGCGTCCGGCCTGGACCATGGCAGGCGATAATAGAGGCACGACTGACGGAATTCCAGTTTAATTGGCATAAAATGCCAACAACTGTAATTTGATCATTTCGAAGCGTTGGTTATGGTTCCTTGGGTCGTATTTGATGTCCCGGAGAAATATCATGCGATTCGGTACCAGCTTCGTACCAAGGCGTCCGGCCTGGACCATGGCAGGCGATATTACAGGCACGACTAGCAGAATTCCAGTTTAATTACCACAAAATGCCAAAAATTTAACTTGATCACTTCGAAGAGTTGGTTATGGTTACTTGGGTCGTATTTGATGTCCCGGACAAATATCATGCGATCCCGTATCGACTGCATACAAAGGTGTCCGGCCTGGACCATGGATGGTGATAATGAAGCACAACTGACCGAATTCCAGTTTAATTGCCATAAAATGTAACTTGATCATTTCGAAGCATTGGTTATGGGTCCTTGGGTCATATTTATGTCCCAGACAAATATCATGCGATCCAGTACCAGCTCCGTACCAAGGCGTCCGGCCTGGACCATGGCAGGCGATATTACAAGCACAACTAGCCGAATTCCAGTTTAATTGCCATAAAATTCCAAAATGTAACTTGATCATTTCGAAGAGTTGGTTATGGTTACTTGGGTCGTATTTGATGTACCAGACCGATATCATGCGATCCGGTACCGGTTCCATACCAAGGTGTCTGGCCTGGACCATAGATGGTGATAATACAACCACGACTGGCGGAATTCCAGTTTAATTGCCCTAAAGTGTAATTTGATCATTTCGAAGCTTTGGTTATGGTTCCTTGGGTCATATTTGATGTCCCGAACAAATATCTTGCGATCTGGTACCGGCTCCGTACCAAGGCGTCCGACCTTGACCCTGGCAGGCGATAATACAGGCACGACTAGAAAAATTCTAGTTTAATTGCCATAAAATGCCAAAACATATAACTTGATCATTTCGAAGCATTGGTTATGGTTCCCTTGGACGTATTTGCTGTCCGGACAAATATCATGCGATTCAGAACCGGCTCCATACCAAGGCATCCGGCCTAGACCATGGCAGGCGATAACACAGGCACGACTGGCGGAATTCCAGTTTAATTGCCATAAAAGTCCAAAAAAATTAACTTGATCATTTCGAAGCGTTGGTTATGGTTCCTTGGGTCAAATTTGATGTCCCGAACAAATATCATGTGATCCGGTACAGGCTCCGTACCGAGGCGTCCGGCCAGGAGCATGGCAGGCGGTAATACAGGGACCACTGGCGGAATTCAAATTTAATTGCCATAAAATGCCAAAAATGTAACTTTATCATTTTGAAGTGTTGGTTATGGTTCCTTGGGACATATTTGATTTCCCTGAGAAATATCATGCGATCCGGTACCGGCTCCGTAGCAAGGCGTCCGGCCTGGACCATAGCAGGTGATAATACATGCACGACTGGCGGAATTCCAGTTTAATTGCTATAAAATGCCAAAAAATGTATATTAATCATTTCAAAGCGTTGGTTATGGTTCCTTGTGTCATATTTGATGTCTCGGACAAATATCATGAGATTTGGTACCGGCTCCGTGCCAAGGATCCGACCTGTACCATGGCAGGCGATAATACATGCACGACTGGCGGAATTCCAGTTTAATTGCTATAAAATGCCAAAAAATGTATATTAATCATTTCAAAGCGTTGGTTATGGTTCCTTGGGTCATATTTCATATCACGGACAATGTCGTGTGACTCGGTACTGGCTCCGTACCAAGGCGTCCGGCCTGGACCATGGCAGGCGATACTACAGGCACGACTGTCGGAAGTCCAAGTTAATTGCCATAAAATGCCAAAAATGTAACTTGATCATTTCGAAGCATTAGTTATGGTTCCTTGGGTTGTATTTGATGTCCCAGACAGATATCATGTGATCCGGTATCGGCTCCATACCAAGGTGTCCGGCCTGGACCATAGATGGTGATAATACAGGCACGACTGGCAGAATTCCAGTTTAATTTCCATAAAGTTTAACTTGATCATTTCGAAGCTTTTGTTATGGTTCCATGGGTCATATTTGATGTCCCGAACAAATATCTTGCGATCTGGTACCGGCTCCGTACCAAGGCGTCCGGCCTTGACCCTAGCAGGCGATAATACAGGCACGACTAGAAAAATTCCAGTTTAATTGCCATAAAATGCCAAAACATGTAACTTAATCATTCCGAAGCATTGGTTATGGTTCCTTGGGATGTATTTGATGTCCGGAAAAATATCATGCAATTCGGAACCGGCTCTGTACCAAGGCGTCTGGCCTGGACCATGGCAGGCGATAATACATGCACGATTGGCAGAATTCCAGTTTAATTTCCATAAAATGCCAAAAAAATTAACTTGATCATTTCGAAGGGTTCGTTATGGTTCCTTGGGTCGTATGTGATATCCCGGTCAAATATCATGTGATCTGGTACCGACTTCGTACCGAGGTGTCCGGCCTGGACCATGGCAGGTTATAATATAGGCACGACTAGCGGAATTCCAGTTTAATTGCCATAAAATTCCAAAAATGTAACTTGATCCTTTCGAAGCGTTGTTTATGGTTCTTTGTGTTGTATTTGATGTCCCAGAAAAATATCACGCGATCCGGTACCGGCTCTATACCGAGGCGTCTGGCCTGGACCATGGCAGGCGATAATAGAGGCACGACTGATGGAATTCAAGTTTAATTGCCATAAAATGCCAAAAAATGTAACTTGAGCATTTCGAAGCGTTGGTTATGGTTCCTTGGGTCGTATTTGATGTCCCGGAGAAATATCATGCAATTCGGTACCAGCTTCGTACCAAGGCGTCCGGCCTGGACCATGGCAGACGATATTACAGGCACGACTAGCAGAATTCCAGTTTAATTACCATAAAATGCCAAAAATTTAACTTGATCACTTCGAAGAGTTGGTTATGGTTACTTGGGTCGTATTTGATGTCACGGACAAATATCATGCGATCCGGTATCGGCTCCATACCAAGGTGTCCGGCCTGGACCATGGATGGCGATAATACAGGCACGACTGGCCGAATTCCAATTTAATTGCCATAAAATGTAACTTGATCATTTCGAAGCATTGGTTATGGGTCCTTGGGTCATATTTGATGTCCCAAAAAAATATCATGCGATCCAGTACCAGCTCCGTACCAAGGCGTCCGGCCTGGACCATGGCAGGCGATATTACAAGCACGGCTAGCCGAATTCCAATTTAATTGCCATAAAATTCCAAAAAATGTAACTTGATCATTTCGAAGAGTTAGTTATAGTTACATGGGTCGTGTTTGATGTCCCAGACTGATATCATGCGATCCGGTACCGGCTCCATACCAAGGTGTCCGGCCTGGACCATAGATGGTGATAATACATGCACGACTGGCGAAATTCAAGTTTAATTGCCCTAAAGTGTAATTTGATCATTTCGAAGCTTTGGTTATGGTTACTTGGGTCATATTTGATGTCCCGAACAAATATCTTGCGATCAGGTACCGGCGGCGGTAATACAGGCACTACTGGCGGAATTCAAATTTAATTGCCATAAAATGCCAAAAATGTAACTTGATCATTTTGAAGTGTTGGTCATGGTTCCTTGGGACGTATTTTATTTCCCTGAGAAATATCATGCGATCCGGTACCGGCTCCGTAGCAAGGCGTTCGGCCTGGACCATAGCAGGTGATAATACATGCACGATTGGCTAGATTCAAGTTTAATTGCTATAAAATTCCAAAAAATGTAACTTGATCATTTAGAAGCGTTGGTTATGGTTCTTTGGGTCATATTTGATGTCCCNTTCCAATTTAATTGCTATAAAATGCCAAAAATGTAAATTAATCATTTCGAAGTGTTGGTTATAGTTCCTTGTGTCATATTTGATGTCTCGGACACATATCATGAGATTTGGTACCGGCTCCGTACTAAGGATCAGACCTGTACCATGGCAGGCGATAATACAGGCATGACTAGTGGATTTCAAGTGTAATTGCCAAAAAATGCGAAAAAATGTAACTTGATCATTTCGAAGCGTCGGTTATTGTTCCTTTGGTCATATTTCATATCACGGACAATGTCGTGCGACCCGGTACTGGCTCCGTACCAAGGCGTCCGGCCTGGACCATGGCAGGCGATAATACAGGCACGACTGTCGGAAGTCCAAGTTAATTGCCAAAAATGCCAAAAAAATGTAACTTGATAATTTCAGAGAATTTGTTATGGTTTTGTAGGTCGTATTTGATGTCCTGGAGAAATATCATGTGATCCAGTACCGGCTCTGTACCAAGGCGTTCTGCCTGGACCATGGCAGGTGATTACCGAGGCACGACTGACGGAATTCCAGTTTAATTGCCATAAAATGCCAAAAAATGTAACTTGATCATTTCGAAGCGTTGGTTATGGTTCCTTGGGTCGTATTTGATGTCCACGATAAATATCATGCAATCCGGTACCGTCTCCGTACCAAGGCGTCCGGCCTAGACCGAGGAAGGCGCTAATACAAGAACGACTGGCGGAATTCCAGTTTAAGTGCCATAAAATGCCAAAAAATGTAACTTGATCATTCTG
>MDKI01098013.1:0-38369 GCA_005239505.1 Nicotiana paniculata
TTAATTAAATAAAATCTACTAAGTGTAAGATAAAAGTTTAAAACATCAATATTAGGCCTAAAATGAATATTTCTACTAAAATAGTCTAACATTTGAGTGTGGTCAAAAATTAGTTGTTCACAATCATGTGATAAAATTTGTGCTAGTCATGAATACATGTGAATATGCAATAAGAATACCATAACGTCTTCTTGGACACGGGTAAAGCTCATGGTGCACATAGAGAAGATATGCACAAACAATAAACAGGAAAACAATTTAGCATATAGAGGAGACATGCGCTAAAAGATAAGTCAAATCACACTAAGAGAGATATATAGAGAAGATATGTACTGTGCATCATTTCACTAACAGAAATGGCATATAGAGAAGATATGGAGAAAGAGGTATACCCGCAAGTTCGAAGCTCGCATATAGAGGAGATATGCGGTAATGTCATTTTTACACCCAAGGAATTTTCATATTGAGAAGATATACAATGACCAAACGCTGATAAACTTCCATAAACGCGTGTACCTCATCAAAGAGAAACATGAGAGGATGACCCTTGGGGGATGGATCCCTATCCACATGCTGAACGAACAATTCACGTGCCATAACATTTGCATGGAAAACTCACGTGCTATAATTAACTCAACTCACACGGACAATTCACGTGGTGTCAAACCCGTCTAGAACACAGATAGCATATATAAGAATACATGTATACATTCAATGAACGTCAAATCAAGTATTTCCTGGCTTGATAAAATGACACGCTAAAATGTATGCATGTGTGAAGTGTACAATTCAACTCATGTTAGGCAGATATGCCTCAAAACAACAATTATCATATTTGAATTGCAGATTAACCTACAAAAATTCTCCAACATGATTTATGAAGTCTGGTAGTTGCACATGTAAAGAATGATAATAAGAATTACAAATATTCAAAACAAGGCATAATATAGTCCAAAAACTACCCCGAACAAGAATAAAACCCAGTGCACGCACATGGGCTCAACCCCTTGCATGTAAGCAACCCTTAGCACGCAACCAATCATCAATAACCCAGAAAACTAGTGCCTCAATACAGTTTAGGAAAGATACTTACCTCAAACAAGCTAAATCAATATTTCGAAAATGCATTATCATGTGAATCGACCTCCGAATGGATCAAATCTAACCAAAAATATCTCAATAACATCAAATAAAGCCAAAGGAAATAACCCCAAACAATAAAGCTTCAATCTTTATACAACTACACAAAGTCAACAAAACTCAGCCCTAGCCCGCACCGCAAAACCCGACAAAACTCTCAAATCCCGAACATCCATTCCAATACGAGTCCAATATACAAGCTTCATCCAAAACTGACTCCAACTTAGAGTTCAAATCTCAAATATTCATTCTCCAAAATTCTAACACAAAACCCCCAAATTCCACCTAAAAAGCCCATAATCTATGTGTAAACACCCATGGAGAAACAAGATATGTCAACAAAATCGAGTAGAAATCATTTACCCTCTAAAGTATGGTGAAAATCGCTTAAAAAATTACCTCATCACGAGCTTCCAATATCAAAATATGATAAAATCGTCCAACTCTCGATTTAACATCACTTCCTAGCAATCACTGCATTTGCGGACAATATGCTTACTTCTGCAAGCATGCATATGTGGAAAAAGGCTTGTATCTTTGAGTTCACTTAAAATCTCGACCATCCACTTCTGCGAACTCCCTTCCACATCTATGGGCGTGCACCTGCACATAAACACTCGCATCTGCGAGCTCGTAGATGCGCCATAACACACATTCGAACTTTCAGTCCTAGCATCCTCTTCCACTTATATGCTGCCCCTTCACAGATGCGGCCTCGCTCATGCGCACCAAATTCACAGGTGCGACACATCAGTATCAGGTCCGCTATCTAATACCAAAATGCTCCGAAATCCATCAGAAACACACCCAACACCCCAAGACTCTATCCAATCACACCAACAACTCTTAATACCTTCCCCCATCCTATCCGAAGGATCAAAACACTGAAATTAATATTAAACTCATGAATCATCGATCAAGGTCCATCTCTTAAGTTCATGAACTTCCACCATCAAACCAAGCGTCTGATTCAAGCCTAATCAATCCGTAATGAACCCAAACTTGGCACACAAGTTCCAAATGGAAAATGAACCTATACAAATTCTCGGAACAACAATCCGAGCTTGATATCCTCAAAGTCAACTTTCAGTCAAACTTATGAACTTTCTATACCTTCAAATTCCTAACTATCAACAATTAAAGTTAAATACACCTAGAAACCTACAAATCCAAATTCGGACATATACCTAAGTCCACGATCACCATACGAAACTATTGTAATAATCAAAACACAGATCCAAAATCGTTTACACAAAAGTCAATAGTTGGTCAAATCTTACAACTTAAGCTTCCAAAATGAGACTAAATGTCTCTATTTACTCCGTAACCGTCCTGAAACCTATCCCAATAATCCCTTCAAATAACCAAATATAAAATACACATACGAGGAATATTAAATAGGGTAACGAGGTTAAAATACATAAAATGGCCGACCGGATCATTACAATGCCACCGCCTAGATTCGATGAAGCCAATGCTGCTCAAGTGCAGGGTTTCTAGCCAGGTCTTCGACAACTCAGGAGAAAGAGATCGGCCTATTGACTAGTACCACTGAGCCCAACATCATGGTCTCCATAGCCAATGATGATAATCTTCTATTGCAATCAAGATATGCTGCTATTGGGTTGCACGGACTCATCGGTTCTTTGGAAAGTGTTCGGCTCGAGAATACCTCCAGTTCTAGGTTAATTTCTCACTTAATTTACTTCAATTTCAAAACAAGTTTTTGCATCTATTATTTTTTAATATACACGACCATGTGCATTACTTATATGTTCTTTTTTATAGGGTAATCATATCTCCAAATAAACCCACAAATTATGCAAAGGTATGATGCCATAGTTTTGGGGCTTACTAAAGAAAAAAATAAGTAGGTGTCCAAAAGAAAGACTTATGGCTAAAAAAGAAAGTTTGGTTCTGAAGTCTGAAACTGCTACTAAGAGGTCGGAGTTTTTGCAGAAGAAGTGGAGGATTAGAAGGAATTCTTCTCTGCTGAACCACCTAAAACAATAAATGAAATTCAAAATTTGAAGGCCTTTCTAGAAAATAAGAAGGAGAATCAACTCACTTGGTCAAGTAACACTCTTGGTTCTTAATAATAGCTAGTCATTAGAAGATAGAGTGAGAAATTTGGAGACTGCTCTTAAAACCTTAGAAGAAGAAAGGCGCATCTGTAACCTACACATGATGCAGTGGCCTCAGATTTCGTGCATCCTACTCCAATGTCCCCCTAAGTTTCTTAGTTTATGGCCATTTCTACATGTAACGACATTTCGTGTATAGTGGCCCTATTCCCCCTTTATCACTTATTCTATGTTCATTGTGGATATGTGACTTTTCGGGGTGGTTGGATTGGTTTCGAGGAGGTTTCGGAGTAATTTAGGACACTTAGTCCGAAGGTTGGAAGCTTAAGTTGAAAGAGTCAACCGACGTTTGATTTTTATGTAGACGACGCTGGAATGGAGTCTTCATGGTTCCAATAGCTTTATATGATGATTTTAGACTTAGACGTATGTCCGGGTATTGATTTGGAGGTCCATAGGTTGGTTTGAGGCTTTTTGGCGAAAGTTGGAAAGTTGAAGGTTTAAAAGGTTGAGAGGTTTGGCCGGGAGTTGACTTTGTTGATACCAAGTTAAGATTTTGGTTCTGGGAGTTGGAATAGGCCCATTGTGTCATTTAGGACTAGTGTGAAAAGTTTGAGTTCATTCGGGGTTGATTTGGTATAGTTCGACATTGGTTTTAGAATTTGGAAGTTTATTAGTTTAATTAGGCTTGAATTGATGTGTGATTCGAGGTTCATGTGTTATTCGATGTGATTTGAAGGTTCCCTAAGTTTGTATCATGTTTTAGGACTAGTTGGTGTGTTTGTATGGGGTCCAGGGGCCCTAGGGTTGTTTCAGATGGTTGTAAGACCATGTTTTTCATTTGAGGAACTGCTGATATCTGGTGTCTAGTTTTCTCCTACGTGATTGCGAGGATAAGGATGTGATCGCATAGTGTGTTCTAGGTGGAAGGCAAAATTTTCTTCACGTTCGTGAAGTGGTGACGTATTTGTGAAGCTTTAGATGGTTGTGGTCTTCACGATTGCGAATGCATAGCCGCATTCGTGTAGTAAAGTGGGTTCAGCTGAGGTGTCAGGCATAAGCCTACGCAATCGTGATGTTTATTCCGCGTTCGCGAAGTTCTGGAGCGTGTGTTCCTCATGTTTGCGACTCTGAAATCGCATTTGTATAAGGAATTTTGGTGGAACTAGAAGTTGTTTTTCACGATCGCGAGGGTTTGTCCGTGATTGCGAAAGGCAAATGACTGGGTAGACTATTCAAAACCCATTTTGAGGGTTAGAGTTATTATATGACATTTTGAGTTGTAGAGCTCGATTTTGGATGGAATTTCAATGATTTGGATCAAGGTAAGTGTTTTTGACTTAGATTTTTTCATTATTCATCATTCCATCTTATTTTTTATCATTTATTTGGTGAATTAAAGGGAATAAATAGGGGATATTAGTAAAAACTTTCTAAAGTGAAAATTGAGGATTTGAAGGTTGAATCGAGGTCGGAATATGATGAAATGGGTATGTTGAACTCATAATTGAATGGATGCTCTGAATTTGTTAGTTTGACCTGGTTCCAGGGTGCGACCCTGGGGTTGACTTTTTGAGTTTGATAAAGCTCGAAAGTTTATTATTTGAAGTTATTTTCTACGACATTGTTTGTTTATATTAACTTGTTTGTGACTAGGTTCGTGTCGTTCGGAGGCCGATACGCATGGGAAGGGCTTGTTGAAGTATTGGTTTGCAAATCTTGAGGTAAGTAAAATTTTCTAAACTTTGTTTCCATGTTGTTTGTGTTATTTTGGGGTGACACACATGCAAGGTGACGGACGTGTGAGCGTGCACTGTGGTAATCATGACCTTAGTTGATTTTTGTATTGTGCTTCTATCAAGTCTTGTAAACCATACGACCAATCCTCTGAATGATTCTGTACGGCCCGACATATCTCGGACTCAATTTCCCTTTCTTTCTAAATCGGATTAGACGTCTCAAGGGGGAAACCTTCAAGAATACCCAATCAACTTCTTTGAACTCCAAATCTCTGCGACGAACATCCGAATAGGACTTTTGACGATTTTGAGTAGTTTTAAACTGATCCTTAATGACCTTAACATTCTCCATAGCCTGATGCACGAGGTCTGGTCCTGTCAACTCAGCTTCCCCAATCTCGAATCACTGAATGAGAGATCTAAATCTCCTACCATATAACGCCTCAAATGGTGCCATATGAATACTAGCATGATAACTGTTGTTGTAAGCATATTCTATGAGTGGAAAATGATCATCCTAGATACCTTTGAAGTCAATAACACAAGCATGCAACATATCTTCAAGTGTCTAAATAGTCCGTTCTTCCTTCCCGTCGGTCTATGGATGAAAGGCTGTACTAAGATTTACATGAGTACCCAAACCTTGCTGAAATTTCTTCAAAAAATTGGTCGTGAACTGTGCCTCTCGATCTAAAATGTTAGAAACTGGAGTTCTATGCAACATGAATATTTCCTTGATATACACTGAGCATATCGTTCTGCTGTATCGATAGATTTAACTGGCAAGAAGTAAGCTGATTTTGTGAGTCGATCCACAATCACCCAAATTTAGTCAAACTTGCACGAAGTGCGCGGCAGTCCCACCACAAAGTCCTTATTAATCATTTCCACTTCCATAGGAATTTCTATGTTCTGTGCCAACCCACCAGGCCGTTGGTGTTCGTCCTTTACCTTCCACAAAGTCCACCACATTCCTCTTCATTTCATTCTACCAATAGACTTAGTTGAGATCATGATACATCTTTGTAGAGCCTGGATGCACGGAATAACTGGAAGTGTGAGCCTCGATCATGATTCTTTCCCGTAGACCATCAACATTTGGAAAATAGTCTCCCTTGGTACCTTAGTGTACCATCATCCATGCCAAGAGAAAAAGCTATAGTTTTACGTTTATGAATCCCCTCCTTCAATTGTACCAACAATGGACCGTTGTATTTCCTCTCTTTAACTTCCACAACAAGAAATGATTCAGTCTTATTTAGCACAAGTACCCCTCCTTCACTAGAGTCCGTAAGACGAGCTCCAAACTAACTAACCGGTGAACTTCCTTGGCGAACGACCTTTGATATTACTCCAAGTGAGCCAAACTGCCCATAGATTTCCTGCTAAGAGCATCGCCACAACATTAGCCTTTTCCGGATGATAGAATATCGATGTCGTAATCTTTGAGTAATTCAAACCATCTTCTCTACCTTAGATTCAACTCCTTTTGTTTGAAAATATATTGAAGGCTCTTGTGGTTCGTGAATACATCCACGTGGACCCTATAAAAATAATGACACCAAATCTTCAAAGCAAAAACCACCACCACAAGTTCTAAGTCATATGTTGGATAGTTCTTTTCATGATTCTTGAATTGCCTTGAAGCGTAAGGCATAACCTTTCCATGTTGCATTAATACATACACAAGCTCGATCCTTGAAGAATCATAATATACCAGTGTAAGGACCCGTAAAATTATTAACCAAAATCTCGGGATTTCGTAGTGCCAAGTTAGATTCTTGCACGGTTCGGACTTTTTGGATTGAACAGTACCATGCGGACTGAGAAGAAGATGTTTCTCAGACTTACGCATTTCAGTGGCCCATTATGTGGTCAGATAATCACTCTGCAGACCGCATAATGGCCGTAGAGTGAAGCAGAAAATATGGCCAAAATTGAGGCCAGTTTTGCGGTCGATTATGCGATCGCATAATCAATATGAGGACCACATATTAGCCGCATAACATCTCCTAGGTTTCACGAAGGGAGTTATACGGTGCATTATGCGACTGCAGAACAGGTATGCGGACTACATAGTTGTCGCATACCTGGTCAGAAAATTCATCTTCCTAGAGGCCATTCTACTGTCACTTTGCGGACCACATATCCATTATGCGATCGCATATGCGACCGTAAACCTATGTCGGGGCACCCATTTTCTTAATTTAAAACCCGACCTCCATTTCGTTAAATCACCCCCTTAGGCCATTTTTCATCATATTTTTCTGATAACTAGAGTGAGAGAATGAGCTTTAGAGTGAGAAGGTGATCATCATCCAATACCCCTCAATTTTTGCTTGAACTTTGAAGATTTATCAAGGAAAGCAACCTAGTCCTGCACTATAGAGGTAATAATCTATACCCCGTACTCTAAATTCACAAATCTAGTAAAAAGGGGAATAATTGGTGTAGTAAATACTGAGTGTGGGGAGGGGTAAGTTTCTTGCATGCATGTATCCCTAAAGTAGGAAGGAAGGTTGTAAACTAGGGATTTATGGAAAAATGGTAGGATGTTTCATAAAAGGACCTAAGAACACTAATGCACACCTAGTGTTCGGCAAAATTCTCTATTGAGCTAGAGTTACGACCATTCTACTAGTTTCGGGTTCAATTTTGTTATATGGTTAGAATGGATTGAAGTTTCTAAAAACGGGATCGTCTAAAATCTCTAACGAAAACTCAATTAAGGTATGTTGGCTAAACTTTCTCTCTCGAAATTGAATTCCATAATGTTTCCGTAAAGTTTAAGTATGGTCGGCTCAAAATCCCTACTTCTACATCCCGGGTTACCCCCCTATAAACATATAAAATCGACTATTCCGAATGAGATTTATATGAAAATTTAGATATTTAAAGTATGATTTGTTTATTAAGTTGGTATGTCTTTGAGTCGTATGGTAAATGAAAAGTAGTATACCAATTGGGTTAGGAAAACTCGATATGCTTAATACTCCTAACTGCTCCTACGTGTGCTTTATGACTTGATTGAGTATGTCTCGTTGTTAATAATCTATAAATATGTTTGAAAATGAATTAAGTGAATTGGGGCACTTCTTGTTTATGACTTTGATGTGTGTTCTTATTGTTGGTTGTTATGTTTCTTTCTTTGGGAAGAACCTTAAAAGTTCCATTATTAACGCACTTGAGGTATATGATTTCTGGAGTGTTCTATATGCTGGTATTTGGTGGTGATCCTTGAAATTAAATGGAGTGAAAGTCTGGGATATAAAGAAAATGCGGCCATCATGCCATGGATAATGAAACTTGTGAAAGGCCCAAAGAGCCTATGGAACATTGTTATGGGGAGAGGTTGAAAATTCTAATAAAAGAGTTGTACAATGTGAAAGGTTCTGAGATGAATACATTTCTATATATATGTGTGTTACCTTTGCGTGCAAACTGAGTATAAAAAATGTTTTTGGGAGCATCATTAGCAAAATCGAGGAAGGGTGGGTCATAAGGCCCACACCTGAAACTACACGTGCCGGTGTAGGGGTGGATTGTGATTATTCCCCTAAATTGGGATGAAACTGGTACCTGTGAATTGGAAAAGAAAAATCCAACCCACACGACATATGTGGGAACGCAGCCTAGCTGATCGTGTGGAGATGAGACTCCATGTTGCGCACATGGTGGTACTACTCTTGTAACAACTTTCTTTTGCATCATATGTCAAACCACATTGTCCGTGGGGAGGTGGCCTAGCCGATCGGACGTGGTCGGACTCCGTGCTAACAAAGACGATGGTAATCGGTGCTAATGATCTCCCAACCAAAAATATATATATGTATACCATTTACGTACTTTGGAAACCGTTATGTTTCAATTGGTTATTTGGATATTGTTGATTGCGACTTGCTGTTCTCTATGTGTTGTCTTTGCATGTATGGACATTCTATTTTGAAACAGGTCTTTTAGGTATATATACTAGTAATATTCGACAGTATTAACGTCCCTTTTGCCGGGGGCGCTACATCTTTAAATGGATGTATGTGGTTCCATAGCCGTCAGTGTTAGTAGCAGCTAGTGGCACATCCTTTTTTCAGCCGACATGGTGAGCCCCACTTCATTTCGGGGTCCTGTATCATTTGTTTTTTGTGTACTTTGTATTTTAAGGTATAGACGAAGCCTTGTTGCCGGCATTTCTACATTACTCTTCAGTTGTATTTAGAGGCTCCATCAATAGGTTGTGGGTGGTGTTTGATATTGGAAAGTAAAATCATAAATATTGGTATTTGGAAAATATGTTTTTCATAATATCTATAAAAATTGTAATATTTTGGATATTATGGTTGAAACTGCTAATGGAAACAAAATGGAAGTTGTTAATGAAATATTTACAAAGTATAATTAATGGAGTTCATCTCCTCTTTATTCATAAATTAGTTTGGGTAGGATGAGATCTAACAGGCTTGCTCAGTCGGGTTTTCTAGGTTGAGCGCCGGTCGCGCTCTTCGGTTTTTGGGGCGTGACAACCAGATAATCTGTACCCTCAGGTAGGGTAACACCGGTGCCGTAAAAAATCTTGATTTCAACTCCTGGAAGCTCCTTTCACAAGCATCAGACCATTGAAACTTGATGGCCTTCTGCGTCAACTTAGTCAATGGAGAGGCAAGAGTAGAAAACCCCTCCACAAACTTTCTGTAATACCCCGCTAATCCCAAAAAACTGCGAATCTCTGTTGGAGTTGTAGGTATAGGCCAATTCTTCACAGCTGCAACCTTCTGAGGATCAACCTTAATTCCTTCTCTGGAGACGACATGACGCAAGAATGTGACAACTTCAAGCCAAATTCACATTTTGAAAACTTCACGTATAACTGGTGCTGATGAAGCGTCTGCAGAACTGCGCTGAGATGATCGACATGGTCCTCTCGACTTCGTGACTATACAAGAATATCGTCAATGAACACTATCATAAAGGAGTTAAGAAAAGGCTGGAACACCCGATTCATAAGATCCATGAAAGCTATCGGGGCATTTTTTAGCCCAAAAGACATTACCTGAAATTCAAAGTGACCATACCGGGTCTTGAAATCTGTTTCGAAATATCCTATTCCTTGATCTTCAATTGGTGATACCCGGACCGTAACTCAATTTTGGAGAAGTACCTAGCACCCTATAACTAATCAAACAAATCATTTATTCTTGGTATTGGGTACTTATTTTTTATTGTGACTTTGTTGAGCTGCCGGTAGTCAATACATATCCTTAGTGACCCATCATTCTTCATTACAAAGAGAACCGATGTGCCGCAAGGTGACACACTCGGTCGGATGAAACCCTTATCTAGAAAATCCTTCAATTGTTCCTTTAGTTCCTTCAATTCTGTCGGTGCCATTCTGTAAGGTGGAATAGATATAGGCTGCGTGCCTGACATCACATCAATCCCAAAATCAATCTCCCTGTCTGGTGGTATCCCAGGGAGATCATCAGGAAAGACCTCCGAAAATTCATTCACAACTGGAAGAGACTCAAGCGTAGGTGCCTCATCGTCAATGTCCGTAACCCGGACCAAGTGGTAGATACAACCCTTGTTAATCATCTTCGCGGCCTTAAGGTAAGAAATAAACCTACCATTCGGCACCATATTAATCCCCTTCCATTCAATGACTGGCTCATCTGGGAACTCAAACCTAATGGTTCTGGTTCTGCAATCAAGCTTAGAAAAATAGGAATAGAGCCAGTCCATCTCCATGATCACATCAAAATCAACCATCCCCAATTTTATGAGATCGATCATGGTGTCTCGACCACGGACCGAGACAATACAATCCCTATAAACTCGAGCGGCCACAATAGACTCACCAACTGGAGTAGATACAGAGAACATCTCATGAAGCTGTTCTGATTCTATCCCAAATTCCATAGCAACACAAGAAGCAACATAGGAAAAAGTGGCACCAAGATCAATAAGAGAATACCCATCACGAGATTGGACAGTCAATATACATGTGACAATATTTGGAGAAGCCTCTGAATACCGACGCCTCCGCATGGCATAAAATCTGCTAGGCCCTCCCGAGCTCTAGGCACCACCCCTAGCTGCACTACACCCTGCTGGCGCTGGAGTGCCTCGAGCCGAAGGAGATGTTGTGGATGTAGTAGCTGTAGAACTAGCTGGCTGCGCCATACCTCTGCCCATGGTCCGACAAGACGAGCTATGATCTCTGTAAATGTGATTCCTCATACCAAACTTGTAGAATATAGGTGTTCATGTAGCAGACCCCAAAGTGCGTCCTCCCACACTTAGGGTATGGGGGTCTCCCCTGCTACTGAAATCTCCCTTTGGCTGACCCTGCTGTTGGGGTCCCCTGTTTCCCTGATTGGACCTGAAACGAGACTATGCCCTGATGGTTGTGCACCCATCGAAGACTGTGCATAAGACTGAGATGGCCCTGCTGACTCCCTTCTGAATGCCGACCTACCACCACCACCACTAGAAGAACCACCAAAGTTGCCCGCGGACCGGGCCTTGCTGTTACCCTCACGCTCCATTATGTTCTTCAACTTACGGTTCTCTGTAGCTTGAGAAAATGCTACCACCTTCCCATAGTTCATGTCAGAATTCAAGGCAGCTGTAGCAGCCTCGTTAATAATGAAGGGGCTAAGGCCTTCTACAAATCGGCGCACCCTGGCCTCCATAGTGGGTAACATGTGAATAGCATACTTGGACAGGCGTGCAAACTCCATAAGGTACTCCCACACTCATGTTACCCTCTTTTAGGTTCTCAAACTCTGCGGCACGAGCTTCCTTAGTCTCGGCAGGCACTAAATGAACCATGAAAGCATCCGCAAACTCACTCCACCTCGTCAGAGGGTTTCCCTCCTCACAGGAGTCCTCCCATATCTCAAACCAAGAATATGCCACCCTCTTTAGGTGGTAGGAGGCCAAATCCACTCCCTCTGTATCTCTAGCACGCAAAAATCTGAGGGTCTTGTGCATCTCATTGATGAAATCCTGGGAATCCTCCTCGGGATCAGTACCCGTGAACACTAGAGGATCTAGCTGAAGAAACCTGTTAACCCTATAACCAATAGAGTCCCCTTGCTGGCTAGAAGAAGTGGGGGCAACATTCGACCTCTGGGTCTGGGAAGCCACTATCTTTAGCTAACATCTGTATAGATCCCCTGAGATCCTCATCAGAAACACCGAAACTAGAAGATGGGGCTGGAGGTGGAATCGGAATATCGGTTGGAGGATTTGTTGCACCCTCATCAGGTGTAGGAACTGGTGCAGCCTGAGTAGGAATAGTAGAACTATGCGGTGTAGTAACTGGGGGAATATTCTCAGCCCCTCAAGTGTTCGCCTGCATCATCAATGATAAAACCACCTGCCACTCCAGGGGTAATATCGGCTCCTTGGCCAGTTCTTGCCCACTTTGTAGGTGCCATTTACTAAAAGTTAAATCAATGCACGAGTTAAAGGGGGAACAATCTTAAAATCAGCTTTATCCCACGATCAAGAACATCAAAGAAGGGTATTATTCCTAAAGATGTGGTCGACAACACACCGATAAGAAGGACTTTACTATACACGTCTTCGAGACATCCTAGGGCACTTCAAAACCTTAGGCTCTGATACCAAGTTTTTCACGCTCCGAACTCGGGGAGTGCGATCGCGGCTCAGCCGAGATGGCCTGGCCAAGCAAGCCTGTATAATACCTTCTACCCCGACTTACTCATGAATAACAATAAAATACAATTCATCAATCAGGCAGGGAGGAGGATCATGTAAACAACAACACTAATTCATTATAAGTAGTTACATCCTTTATGAGTTTCCAAAATACATTCTTTTTCATGGTTTAATGTGGAACGTGTGATACAAATTACAACATTTCTACTTTGACTTTTCCCATGCCAACATACCACCCACACTATGTCTGCAGAGCCTCTATTAGATACAAAAAATAGTACGGTGATAGTGCCGGAAACAAGGCCCCGGCTATACCTCAAAACATAGTAATACACACAAAACAAAATATATACAACCCCAGAATGAGATGGGGCACACCAATTCAGCTGAGAAGATTGAGTACCGTTATCACTAGTCCGTATCCTCCGTTGTGAAACCACATGCATCCATTAAAGATGTAGCGCCCCCGACAAAAGGGATGTTAGTACATGCCGAATAGTACTAGTATGAAAACCAAACACCTAATCATGAACTTGGAATAACAACATAAATATCATGAGTCAGAGTGACAATAAAATAATATAGGTAACCGTTAAAGCCAAGGAAGATTTATCAAGGGCTGTCCATATCATTTATTAAATTTTAAGACGAGGACCTCTTAACCATCTGTATACAAAGCGGCCCTGCCGCATCACCCCAAATTATGCGGGTGGATATGCAACAATGATACCAATACTTATACAAAGCGGCCCTGCCACCTCACCCCAGTATGTGCGGGTGGGGGTGTAACAACAATACCAGTATCTGCACAAAGTTTCCTTGCCACCTCACCTCAATATGTGCGGGTGGAGGTGTAACAACAATTCCCATTTCCTACATAAAGTGGCCCTGCCGCCTCACCCCAATATGTGCGGGTGGGTGTGTAACAACAATACAAATTACAATCTCTACACAATTTGGCATAACAATTTTCATATGTAACATGGCTTGGAATTATAATATGTAGATACACAATCCGTAGTTGGAACACGTCCTTAATCAATAACACAACATAATAAGAGCATTTGATCATGAATCGAACATATATTTTGTCACAAAGCTTATTCGGAATAATAGAATTATAATAAACATCTTGGAATTTAAAAGAGTGATGTGGTGTTCAATTCTTAAAGAAGAGTTTAGTCATCATACCTCGCTTTGAGATTTTCCTTAATTCACTACACAAATCCGGTATCCTAGCAACTTTGATCTACTTAGAGATACAGGAAAATTAAACATAAATTAGGAAGGATTTCAGGATTCTAGCTCATTTGAGCATTTTATCAAACACTAGGTGGCCATTGTGATCTCAAGGTCCTCCTACGGTTGATTCCCCTATTTCATTACCCAAAATCTACCCAATTGAGCCCAACAATCATCCCACAATCCTAGATAGTACATGCATGCATAATGAACCACTTCCACACCCAAGAATCGTTTGGTTTGTTACCTATTTTCAGTTAAATCTCTAAATTGAAGGTTAGGGAGTATAATCTTACCTTTTGGTTGAAGTCCTTGTGAGTCACCCTAGAGAAATCTTCAAGTTTTGAGCAAACATTGATGGACAAAAGACTTAGAATTCTTCTTCTTCTTCTGACTCTAGAACACCTTCCCCTCTCTCTAAAATGTAGATTTTTCTTTTTAGAATGACCCCTAATAGTGTTTATGAAAATGGGGTAGGGTTATAAATATCCAAAAAGAAAGCTCCGAAACGAGATTTGCGGTCGCGAAATACTTGCGCGTTCCGCGAAATGGCCCTCCGGAATTGGGCTGGCCTGCCCCACTCTGCGACCGTTATGCGGTACGCGGACCTGTTCTGCGGTCGCATAATGCACCACAGAACCTCCCTATGCAAAATTTCAAAGCAATATGTGATCAGAGTGCGGCCTGCATAATCCTTTTGCGATCGCATAATGAGCCGTGAAAATGACATCCAAAAATGGCCCAAATGACTGCCTCACTCTGCAACCATTCTACGACCTACAAAGTGATTATGCGGCCATAGAAATGCCCTATTCTGCTAAACATTTTCCTTCAACTCCCTAGCGCACTGTTCAACCTAAAAAGTCCGTACAGTGGCGAGCTTGCTAGCCGCAAAGAATCTCTACTATCATTAATACCTATGCGTACCTCGGCACCACGAAACCTCATTTTTTAGGAAATATTTTACGGGGCCTTACATCCTCCCCCACTTAAAATCATTTTTTCCTCGAATGAGGATCTAAATCCGTCCTTAGAACTCATCATGACCCAGTGGTTCTTCACACAATAGCGGTGTCAAATCTTTCTAACTCTCCAAATTTCCAAAAATTTCGGCAGAGTTTCCCTTGTAACTAGGCATATCCACCTGTTAGGGAATCCCAGAAACCAATCCTAATAGTATGTACATAAACCGACGATGCAACACAATATGAAACAACACCCATTGTGGCTTCATAAGCAATATACTACTAGAAAGGAAACACCCTGAGCATAAACTATACAAGTAATACATAGTTCATAGGAAGTAATTTCATAGAAACTATTACATAGCTATTCAAGAAAATGAGGGTAATTGTTTTTCATTTCTTCCTCGGCCTCCCAAGTGGCCTCTTCAACCTGTTGGTTTCGTCATAACACTTTCACGGAAGAAATTTCTTAATTTCTTATCTTTCGGACCTGCCTATTAAGGATGGAAACTGGAGTTTCTTCATAGTTCAGTTCTTCATTAACCTCAACAGTCTCAACTGGCACAATAGTCGACGGATCTTCAACTACCTTCTTCAACATAGACACATGGAATATCGGGTGCACTAATGACATCTCAGGTGGTAGCTCAAGCTTGTACGCCACCAGACCAATCCTATGAATGATTCTGTACGGCCCGACATACCTCAGACTCAGTTTCCTTTCTTTCCAAACCACATTATAGCCTTTATGGAGGAAACCTTCAAGAATACCCAATCATCTTCTTTGAACTCCAAATCTCTGTGAAAACATCTAAATAGTACTTTTGAGGTCTTAGAGCAGTTTTCAAACGATCCTTAATGACCTTAAACTTTTCCATAGCTTGATGCACGAGGTGTGGTCCTATCAACTCAGATTCCCCAATCTCAAACCACCCAATGAGAGATCTACATCTCCTACCATAGAACGCCTCAAATATTTCCATCTGAATACTAGCATGATAGCTGTTGTTGTAAGAAAATTATCGGAGTGGCAAATGATCATCCCATCTACCCTTGAAGTCAAGAACACAAGCACGCTACATATCCTAAAGCATCTGAATATCCTGCTCTGCCTGCCTGTCGGTCTGTGGAGGAAAGGCTGTACTAAGATTCACCTGAATACCCAAAACTTGCTGAAATATCTTCCAAAAATTGGCCGTGAATTATGCTCCTCAATCCGAAATGATAGAAACTGGAGTGCCATGCAACCTGACTATTTCATTGATATACATCTGAGTATACTTTTCCGCTGTGTCAGTAGATTTAACTAGCAAGAAAAGTGCTGATTTTGTGAGTCGATCCACAATCACCCATTGAGTCAAACCTGTGCAGAATGTGCGGCAGTCCCAACAAAAAGTCCATATTAATCATTTCCCACTTCCACATTGGAATTTCTATGTACTGTGCCAACCCACCATGCCGTTGGTGTTCGACCTTTACTTGTTGACAACTCGGATATCTTTCCACAAAGTCCTCCACATTCCTCTTCATGTAATTTCACCAATAGACTTCCTTGAGATCATGATACATCTTTGTAGAGCCCGAATGCACAGAATACCTAGAAGTCTGAGCCTCGGTCATTATTCTTTCCCGGAGACCATCTACATTTGGAACACATAGCCGCCCTTGGTACCTTGGTGTACCATCATCCATGCCAAGAGAAAAAGACATAATTTTATGTTTATGAATCTTCTCCTTCAATTGTACCAATAATGGATGGTTGTATTGCTTCTCTTGCACATCCACAACAAGCAATGATTCAACCTTATTTCGCACAATTACCCCTCTTTCACTAGAGTCCACACGACGAACTCCCAAACTAGCTAACAAGTGAACTTCCTTGACCAACGGCCTTTGATATACCTTCAAGTGCGCCAAATTGCCCATGGATTTCCGGCTAAGAGAATCCACCACAACATTAGCCTTCTCTAGATGATATAGAATATCGATGTCGTAATCTTTGAGTAACTCAAGCCATCGCCTTAGATTCAACTCCTTCTGTTTGAAAATATATTGAAAGCTCTTGTTGTACGTGAATACATCCACATGGACCCTATACAAATGATGACACCAAATCTTCAATTCAAAAACCACCGCCGCAAGTTCTAAGTCACCTGTTGGATAATTCTTTTCATGATTCTTGAGTTGTCTAAAAGCATAAGCTATAACCTTTCCCTGATGCATTAATACACACCCAATCCCGATCCTTGAAATATCACAATATACCACGAACCCATCTGTACCCTCAGGTTGGGTCAACACCGGTGTCATAGTCAATTTTGCTTTCAACTCCTGGAAGCTCCTTTTAGAAGCATCAGACAATTGAAACTTGATGGCCTTCTGCGTCAACTTAGTCAACGGAGAGTCAATATTAGTAAACCCCTCCACAAACTTTTTGTAATACCCCGCTAATCCCAAGAAACTGCGAATCTCAGTTAGAGTTGTAGGTCTAGGACAATTCTTCACAGCTGGAACCTTCTGAGGATCAACCTTAATTCCTTCTCTGGAGACAAAATGACCCAAGAATGTGACAGATTCAAGCCAAAATTCACGCCCCAAACTCGGGGAGCGCGACCGACGCTTAGCCAAGATGGCCCGACCAAGAAAGCATGTATAATACCTTCTACCCGGACTTACTCATGAATAACAATAAAATTCAATTCATTAAACAGGCAGGGATGAGGATCAAGTAAACAACAACACTAATTCATTATCAGCAGTTACATCTTCTCATGTCGATCTTCCGTTCGGCCAATTGGACAGCGTCATCTTCGTTTCCTTTATGAGTTTCCAAAAAACATACTTTTTCATGGTTTAATGTGGAACGTGTGATACAAATTACAACATTTCTAGTTTGACTTTACCCATGCCAACATACCACCCACACTATGTCTACAGAGCCTCTAATAGATGCAAAAGAGTACGGTGATAGTGCCCCCAACAAGGCCCCGACTTTACCTCAAAATATAGTAACACACACAAAACAAATGCTGTACAACCATAGAATGAGATGGGGCTCACCAAGTCAGTTGGGAAGATTGAGTACCACTATCACTGGTTAGTATCCTCCGCTGTGGAACCACCTGCATACATTAAAGATGCAGCGCCCCCAGCAAAATGGACGTTAGTACATCCCAAACGCACACGCAAGTATACATGGTCGTACAAGTAATAAAATGATAAGTCGAGTGTCGAACCCATAGAGAATTGTATCAAATACCACTAAATTTACTAAAATTGTTATTCAATCAAGCCAAAATCAAGTTCAAGAATATGATTATACTAAACTATAATTCTAAGTAATAACTAAATTATCAAGTAACAAGCTGATTTTTTGTGTATTCAGTAGAGATAAATATTCCAGGGTTGTGATCGATTCATATTGTGTTCTAGTTAACTCTCCCTTTCATGCAATTCACTCATGGTTGCTAATTAATCGATAATTGCTCTCATAGTCTTTTCCCAAAGTACTACTTGCCTATTCAAAATAGATTAACACCTATATTCCTATGAAATCAATCTATTAAGAACGCATTAAGATTACGATATTTAATTAAGCATGGTGACTAGGTATATTACTATCCTAACCAAAAATCCCCCCCTAAGAGTTAAGATCGCTCTCTCTTCAATTCTTCTCTAATTTATATAGGGCTTTCCCAAGCATATCATAGATAGTAAATAGAACCTAACTGCTGGTCAGACATTTAAGCAATTAATCACTGAATTGAATAAACAACCATATATTAGTGAATTTTAATCAAGGTTAAGCTAACATTAAACAACAATATTCATGGATAAATCACAACCCCGAAACAATGGGTTTTTAGCCACTCATGATAATAGAAAACAATTTCATAAGTGTTGAATAATTGAAAATACTAAGAAAAGATGAAGAAAACTGAGATCTCTTCGCTTTCGAATGTTTCTCGTGTGTATTCTCCCTCAAAAGTGGAGTCTCTCCCTCACAATTAAGTTTAGTCTTGCTTTTATATGTGTTGGGTAGGTCAGGGCCGAAATAACCGTGTTCCGGGTGAATTTGGACAAGATTCACGCCACCGGCGCCCTGCCCAGTGCTAGGTGCTCTCAATGGCGCAGTGGTTTTTCACCTACTGGTTTTGGCTCCACAGGAAGCTCAGGGTGCTGCCTGTGGCGCTGCAATGTCAAATTTTCCTATTTTCGTCTATTTTGGCTCTAATTTCGCACATTTTGCCCCCGATTGCTCCTGGATCATTCCTACACATAAAGACACCTCAAATTAATATAAATCAACAAATTTTACATCCTAAATCCACGAAGCAAAAGTAAAACATGAGGCGATATACATATAAATATATATACTTTGAGCCAAACATCAACACCCCACACTTAGACTCTTGCTCGTCCTCGAGCAATGGGACTATCAAATATACCCCCAACTACGTACAATTCCCAACTATAAAGGAGCACTTTTAACTTTTAACCACACACTCTACCCTTGACCATGATCGATACTGACAATCAAGCATGAACATACAAAAAAAAATTCACATTCTTCCCTTTTTAAACATGACCAAGTATAACAATTCGATTCAATCACCCCAACAACCTATTTTCAACCACCCGACCTCAAGAGTCAACTTTTAGACACTAAGCACTCAACTCACACACTTACCCAACAAAAAAGTTACAACATTACCAATCATTCATGAGATCATGTGCTCTTACCAACAAACAAAAGAGTAAATATAGACTAGTCTACACATTCAAATATGCTTTTGAATATAATTTAAGGACATCACACAATTGAAAAAATTCGCGGACTCTCACAAAGAATTCATATGCCTCCCGTGGTCATACCATGAGCTTGCCCGTAGTGTAGATCTATACTAATTTAAGCTAGCCAACTCTAGGATCAATTAGGAATTTAAGGCTGTTATGTAGGCTAAGGGACGGGTATGATGCATTTAGAAATAGTGACTAACCCTCCTAAGCACTTTAATACAGTACATTCACAATTCAAACACTTATTCTTCTCAACCAATTCACTTGTCACAAACCATATACAACATAGCCTTTTTTTCTTTTCAATTAAGCACTTATATACTCCCACTAGCACAATTTAGTGAGAAGTGGAGGTGTGTGTTTTTCTACATACTTTAACTATCGTTTTTTTTCACACACTCCATACATTAAGGTTCATCGGCTAGTGACTTTTGATTTCAACTTTTGTGCACCAACGGGCCTTTCCATGGTTCCACTCAAAAACTACTCCCCAATATCTCACCTTACTTCTTTTAGCAACTAAGTGCCTTAGGAGGTAAAGGTTTAACAATCTCAAATTAAGAACAAAATAGGGGTATGGTTTGTAATGTGGGTGCCAAAGAAAAGGTCTATAAGATCAAAGGGGCTAGCAACGGAAAATTTTATTTTTATGTGGCAAGCACATCTATGATCAAGAAAGAAAACGCCTACGTCATCTCCTAGATTAGCACAACTTACAATTTCGCTTCGAGTAACACACGGGGCAAGTTCTAGACTACACAGGATAGCACAGAAAATCTCTATTCCTCACACACACATTGAACATGACTCAATCACAACCGTTTTGTTCAACCCTCAAGTCAAGCAACACACATAATTAAGAAAATTAAGCATTATAGCACTACGCGGCATACAAGTCAAACAACTGAGCTAAAGCGTCACATAATAGGTTATTTACTTTACTTAGGCTTCATAATTCAAACTAAATACACAAGAAAACATAATGTATGTCATAGCCTAATGTTCCAGCACCGAACATGTCAATAAGTATCTAAAAGCCATTCGGTTTCTTCCTAACTACTCCTAAAAAAGAATTAAAGTACCCAGTTCGAGCTACACCCTTGGAAAAGAACTGGTGCCCAAAGAAAAACCAAGGGATACTATCTAGCTATCCTATAAAAAAACAAAAAATATCTTTTTGGTGTTTTTAATCGGACTTTATCCCTCAAGAAAGTTGTCCAAAAGGTCCATCGTCGGGAAAAGTTCGAGCTTTTTAATTTTTTTTAAATTTATTTTGAGCACCTAGACTATATATACTACGAGTTCTAAAAGAAAAACTAATAAAAAAATTAGTTTTATACAATTACACTTCAGAAGGTATTTTCCCGACCCCACACTTATATTATGCATAGTCCTCGATGCATGATCACAGAGAAAAATATTAAAACAAGGGTGAGAAATACTCCTTGAGACCCTCTCGGGCCTAGTTCGGACATGATCCTCAATCTTTAGAATCGGGACGACCCTACACTTAATCTCAAACATGCTCCTCAGCTTCAACTTTTGGGTACTCAGACTTCTCATACTCTGCAAAATAAAAACAACACAAAACTTGACACTAAAAGAATAATAAATAAATAAAATATATACAGGCTGGGTTGCCTCCCAACAAATGCTTCATTTATAGTCGTGGCATGACTCTGCTTCTCTGCTCAGGCTAGACGCTTTCTTCTTCTTTCTCCCATGAAATCTTGCCTTTTTGCACGCTCTCAGAAGGTCTCCTCTTTCATCTCTGGCTCTTTTCTCAATTATCTTTACACACTCATGTTGCAACACTGCCTCCTCTAACTCAGTTGTACCATCTGGATCACTACAATTCACATAAGTACTCTACTCTATCCCCTTCAATTCGACCAAAGTAATGATGCACGAGTCGTCATAATGCTTAGGGAGCGTAAGTGCCTTGTACACCTTAAAAGTGACTTCCTCATCGTCAACTCTCATCTTTAACTTCCCTGCCCTCACATTAATAATCGCTCCACCAATAGCCAAGAATGGTCGCCCCAAAATAATGGGCACTTCCTCATCTGCCTCGTAATCAAGAACAATAAAATCAGCAGGAAGAATAAACTTTACCGCTCGAACTAACACATCCTCAATAATTCCTTATGGCATAACTAGTGACCTATCTACTAACTGTAAAGTGATTGTAGTAGGTCTAAGTATCCCCAATCCGAGTTGCTTGAGCAAAGAGGATGGCATCAAATTTATACTAGCTCCTAAATCACACAGGGCTCTACCAACTTCTTGTTTTCCAAGAGATAATGGAATTGTGAAACTCCCAGGATCCTTCAACTTAGGAGGATGTTTACTCTGAACTCTGGCACTGAATTCTTCAGTAAGTGCAACTGTTTCGAACTTTGTATATCTTCGTTTGTCTCTGAGATACCTTACATATTTAGGCATTTCCTGCAATATTTCCACCATAGGAAAATTCACACGCACTTGGCTCAAAATATCTAAGAATTTCTTGTACTTAGCATCATCTTTCTGCTTTTGCAGTCTTTGTGGAAATGGAGGTGGTGGCCTTGTGACAATTACTGGCTCTGATACCTTGTTCTCTTTCTCATTCTCCTTAACTAGCTTGGGAACTAATTCTCCTTCAGGACGAGTTGTATACTTCTTTTTCTTTGGAACTTCTTCTAATACTCTTCTATTTCTCAAGGTAACCACATTGACTTGAGCTTTAGGATTAGGCTCATTATTACTAAGAAAAGCCCCAGCTGGTATGCTATTTTGGGCACTGGCAAGTTGTCCCACTTGGCGCTCCAAATTTCTCATTGCTGCAGCATGGCTTGCTGATCAGCCATCAATTTTTGATTGAGGGCTTGCTGATCAGCCATCAATTTCTTTATCATTTCCTCAAGGTGGCTTATTCGACTCGCTTGTTGTTCAGCCTGGGGTGTTCTATATTGTTGTTGAGTTGGTTAAGTTCGATATTGATTCTGAGTACCTTGGTTTCCACCCCAAGAGAAGTTTGGGTGGTTCTTCCAGTTGGGATTGCAAGTGTCCCCATACTGATTTACCTAGACTTGATTTGCATTATCCACAAAATATATAGACTCTGAAATTGCTGGGCATAGATTACTCATATGACCTTCTCCACAGACTTCACAAAATATTTGAACTTGTTGCACTGGCTGGGCTTGTTGCTTGTTAATAACCAAGGTCATCTGATTGACTTGGTTGGTCAGTGTAGAAATCTGCGCTAATAATGCCGAGACGACGTCTAATTCGAGAACCCCTGAAGATTTTTGTACCGTGTTTCTGACCATTTCTCCTTGCCAATCCGGATTGATTTTGGAGAATTTGTTCAATAATGCATATATTTCGTCAAAGATTTTCTCCAACAGTTGACCTCCAGCTACCACATCTACCACAATTTTTGTTAGGGTATGGAGCCCTTCTATGAAAGCGTGAGCTAACACTTCGTTCATCTGATTGTTTTGAGGACAGTCTCTGAGTAGTCCCTTGAACCTCTCCCAAACTGAGTATAAAGACTCTCCCGCTTTCTGTTTGAAGGTAACTATCTCACTTCTGATCTTTGCAGTTTTGACTGAAGGGAAGAACCCTGCCAGAAATTTCCTTGCCAAATCATTCCATAATGTAATAAAATTAGCTGGTTCTGACTTCAACCATCACTTTGCTTCGCTAAACATAGAGAATGGAAAAAATGTGAGCCTCACATAGTCTGGAGCGATCCCATTAGTGATATAAGTATCACTAATCTCCAAGAAGTTCAGGATGTGCTGTTGTGGATCCTCGTGCGTAAGACCCATAAACTGCCCATTCACATGAAGTAGCTGGATCATGCTCTGTTTCAGCTCAAAGTGCCTAGTGATTCTAGGCTTCAAGATGCTAGAGGTGACATTAGCAATGCTGGGCATCACCACCTCCTGAACAACCATGTGTTGCTCCTCTGCCATATTCACAGGAAATTGAATGAGTTCCTGAAGATTATTTGTATCCCTTGCTTCCCTCAACCTCCTATAAAATGTTCTCTTAGGTTCGGGGTCAAAGCCGTTGAGTCTGTCCTGGCTTATGATCCTACGCATTCAATCAATGTTCATGAGATTATAGCAACAATCAAGTAATGCTAGACTAAACGAAATAAACAATTAAAGAAAAACTAGAAAGGAGTCAATATTCAAGTCCCCGACAACGACGCCAAAAAATTGTTGCTCCCAAATGCACACGCAAGTATACGTGATCGTACAAGTAATAAAATGATAAGTCGAGTGTCAAACCCACATAGACTTGTATCAACTACCCACTAAATTTACCAAAATTGTTACTCAGTCAAGCCAAAATAAAGTTCAAGAATATGATTATACTAAACTATAATTCTAAGTAATAACTAAATTATGAAGTAACAAGCTTATTTTTTGTGTATTCAGTAGAGACAAATATTCTGGGGTTGTGATCGATTCACCATTCATATTGTATTCTAGTTAACTCTCCCTTTCATGAAATTCACCCATGGTTTCTAATTAATCGACAATTGCTCTCATAGCCTTCTCCCGAAGTACTACTCGCCTATTCAAAATAGATAAACGCCTATATTCCTATTAAATCAATCTATTAATAACGCATTAAGATTACGATATTCCATTAAGAACGGTGACTAGGTATATTCCTATCCTAACAATAAATCCGCCCCCTTAAGAGTTAAGATCACGCTCTCTTCAATTCTTCTCTATTCTATACACGGCTTTCCCATGCATAGCATAGATAGTAAATAGAACCTAACTGCTGGCCATACAATTAAGCAATTAATCACAGAATTGAAAAACAACCATATATTAGTGAGTTGTAATCAAGGTTAAGATAACGTTAAACAACAATATTCATGGCTGAATCACAACCCCAAAACAATGGGTTTTTAGCCACTCGTGATAATAGCAAACAATTTCATAAGTGTTGAATAATTGAATATACTAAGAAAAGATGAAGAAAACTGAGATCTCTTCGCTTCCGAATGTTTCTCGTGTGTATTCTCCCTCAAAAGTGGTGTCTCTCCCTCACAATTAAGTTTAGTCTTGCTTTTATACGTGTTGGGTAGGTCTAGGGCCGAAATAACCGTGTCCCAGGAGAATTTGGACAAGATTCATGCCACCGGCTCCTTTCCTAGAGCTAGGCCCTCTCAATGGCGCTGTGGCTTTTCACTTACTGGTTCTGGCCCCACAGGAAGCTCAGGCCGCTGCCTCTGGCGCTGCAATGTCTAATTTTCCTATTTTCGTCCGTTTTGGCTCTAATTTCACACATTTCGCCACCGATTGCTCCCGGATCATTCCTACACATAAAGACACATCAAATTAATAAATATCAACACATTTTACATTCTAAATCCACGAAACAAAAGTAAAACATGAGGCTATATACATATAAATATATATACTTTAAGACAAACATCAACACCCCACACTTAGACTCTTACTCGTCCTCGATCAATGTGACTATCAAATATACCCCCAACTACGTTCAAATCCCAACTTTAAAGGAGCACTTTAACTTTTAACCACACACTCTACCCTTGACCATGATCGATGCCGGCAATCAAGGATGAACATACAAAAAAAAAATTCACATTCTTCCCTTTTAAAACATGCCCAAGTATAACAATTCTATTCAATCTCTCCAACAACCTATTTTCAACCATCCGACCTCAAGAGTCAACTTGTAACCACTAAGCACTCTCAACTCATGCACTTACCCAACAAAAAAGTTACAACATTACCAATCTTTCATGAGATCATGTGCCCTTACCAACAAACAAAAGAGTGAATATAGACTAGTCCACACATTCAAATATGCTTTTGAATATAATTTAAGGACATCAGATAATTGAAAAAAATTCGCTCACTCTCATAAAGAATTCATATGCCTCCCCTAGTCGTACCATAAGCTTGCCCGTAGTGTAGATCTCTACTAATTTAAGATAGCCTACTCTAGGATAAATTAGGACTTTAAGGCTGTAATGTAGGCTAAGGGACGTGTGTGATATATTTAGAAATAGTGACTAACCCTCCTAAGCACTTTAATGCACTACATTCACAATTCAAACACATATTATTCTCAACCAATTCACTTGCCACAAACCATATACAACATAGCCTTTTTTTCCTTTCAATTAAGTACTTCTATACTCCCACTAGAACAATTTAATAAGAAGTGGAGGTGTGTGTTTTTCTACATACTTTAACTATCCATTTTTTTTTTTCACACACTCCATACATTAAGATTCATCGGCTAGTGACTTTTGATTTCAACTTTAGTACACCAATGTGCCTTTCCATGGTTCCACTCAAAAACTACTCCCCAATATCTCACCTTATTTCTTTTAGAAACTAAGTGCCTTAGGAGGTAAAGGTTCAACAATCTCAAATTAAGAACAAAATAGGGGTATGGTTTGTAATGTGGGTGCCAAAGAAAAGGTCTATAGGCTCAAAAGGGCTAGCAACGGAAAATTTTATTTTTATGTGACAAGCACATCTATGATCAAGCAAGAAAACGCCTACGTCATCTCCTAGATTATCACAACTTACAATTGCGCCTCGATTAACACACGGGGCAAGTTCTAGACTACACAGGATAGCACATAAAATGACTATTCATCACACACACATTGCACATGACTCAATCACGACGTTTTTGTTCAACTCTCAAGTCAAGCAGCACACATAATTGTGAAAATTAAGCAATATCGCACTATGTGGCATACAAGTCAAACAACTGAGCTAAAGCGTCACAAAATGGGCTATTTACTTTACTTAGGCTTCACAATTCAAACCAAATACACGGGAAAACATAATGTATGTCATTGCCTAATGTGCCAACACCAAACATGTCAATAAGTATCTCAAAGCCACTAAGTTTCTTCCTAACTACTCCTAAAAAAATTAAAGTACTCGGTTCGAGCTACACCCTTGGAAAAGAACTGGTGCCCAAAGAAAAATCAAGGGATACTACCTAGCTATCCTAAAGAACCAAAAAATATCTTTTTGGTGTTTTTAATCTGACTTTATCCCTCAAAAAAGTTGTCTAAAAGGTCCTTCGTCGGGAAAAGTTCGAGCTTTTTTAATTTTTTTTAATTTATTTTGAGAACCTAGACTATGTATACTACGAGTTCTAAAAGAAAAACTGATAAAAAAATTAGTAGTATACAATTACACTTGATAAAGTAGTTTCCCCATCCCACACTTATATTATGCATAGTCCTCGATGCATGATCACAGAGAAAAATATTAAAACAAGGGTGAGAAATACTCCCTGAGATCCTCTTGGGCCTAGCTCGGACATGATCCTCAATCTTTAGAATCGGGACGACCCCACACTTAAGCTCAAACATGCTCCTCAACTTCAATTTTTGGGTACTCAGACTTCCCCTGCTCTGCAAAATAAAAATAACACAAAACTTGACACTAAAAAAAATAATAAATAAATAAAATATATACAGAATGGGTTGCCTCCCAACAAGCGCCTTATTTATAGTCGTGGCACGACTCTGCTACTCTGCTCAGGCTGGGCGCTTTCTCTTCTTCTTTCTCCCATGAAATCTAGCCTTTTTTCACGCTCTCAGAAGGTCTCCTCTTTCATGTTTGGCTCTTTTCTCAATAATATTTACACACTCAACTTGCAACACTCTTCCTCTAACTCAGTTGTCCCATATGGATCACTACAATTCACATAAGGACTCTGATCTATCCCCTTAAATTCGACCACAGTAATCATGCACAAGTCCTCATAATGTTTAGGGAGCTTAAGTGCCTTGTACACATTAAAAGTGACTTCCTCATCGTCAATTCTCATCTTTAACTTCCCTACCCTCACATCAATAATCGCTCCACCACTAGATAAGAATGGTCGTCCTAAAATAATGGGCACTTCCCCATCTACCTCGTAATCAAGAATAATAAAGTCAGCAGGAAGAATAAACTTTACCACTCGAACTAACACATCCTCAATAATTCCTTCTGGCATAACTAGTGACCTATCTGCTAACTGTAAAGTGATTGTAGTATGTCTAAGCATCCTCAACCCGAGTTTATTGAACAAAGAGGATGACATCAAATTTATATTAGCTCCTAAATCACACATGGCTCTACCAACTTCTTGTTTTCCAAGAGATAACGGAATTGTGAAACTCCCAGGATCCTTCAACTTAGGAGGAAGTTTACTCTGAACTCTCGCACTACATTCTTCAGTAAGTTCAACTGTTTCGAACTCTATATGTCTTCATTTGTTTGCCACAATATCTCTGAGATACCTTGCATATTTAGGCATTTCCTTCAATATTTTCATTATAGGAAAATTCACATGCACTTGGCTCAAAATATCTAAGAATTTCTTGTACTTAGCATCATCTTTTTTGCTTCTGTAGTCTTTGTGGAAATGGAGGTGGTGGCCTTGTGACAATTACTGGCTCTGATCCCTTGTTCTCTTTCTCATTCTCCTCAACTGGCTTGGGAATAATTCTCCTTCAGGACGAGCTGTATACTTCTTTTTCTTTGGAACTTCTTCTAATACTCTTCCATTTATCAAGGTAACTGCATTGACTTGAGCTTTAGTATTAGGCTCGGTATCACTAGGAAGAGACCCAACTGGTCCGGTATTTTGGGCACTGGCAAGTTGTCCCACTTGGCGCTCTAAATTTCTCATTACTGCGTCTTGGGCTTGCTGATGAGCCATCAATTTCTTCATAATTTCCTCAAGGTGGCTTGTTGGACTCTCTTGTTGTTCATCCTGGTGTGGTCTATATTATTGTTGAGGTGATTGAGGTCGATATTGATTATGAGTACCTTGGTTTCCACCCCAAGAGAAGTTTGGGTGGTTCCTCCAGTTTGGATTGTTAGTGTCCCCATACTGATTTATCTGGCCTCGATTTGCATTACCCACAAAATATATAGACTCTGGAATTGCTGGGCATAGATTAATCATGTGACCTTCTCCACAGACTTCACAAAATATTTGAACTTGTTGCACTGGCTGGGCTTGTTGCTTGTTAATAACCAAGGTCATCTGATTGACTTGGTTGGTCAGTGTAGAAATCTGCGCTGATAATGTCGAGACGAAGTCTAATTCGAGAACCCCTGCAGATTTTTGTACCGTGTTTCTGACCATTTCTCCTTGCCAATCCCGATTGCTTTTGGAGAATTTGTTCAATAATGCATATATTTCGTCAAAGCTTTTCTTCAACACTTGACCTCCAGCTGCCACATCTACTACAACTTTTGTTAGGGGATGGAGCCCTTCTATGAAAATGTGAGCTAACAGTTCGTTCATCTGATTTTGATGAGGACAGTCTCTGAGTAGTCCCTTGAACCTCTCCCAAACTGAGTATAAAGACTCTCCCGCTTTCTGTTTGAAGGCAACTATCTCACTTATGATCTTTGCAGTTTTGCCTGAAGGGAAGAACCTTGCAAGAAATTTCCTTGCCAAATCATTCCATGATGTAATAAAATTAGTTGGTTCTGACTTCAGCCATCGCTTTTCTTCGCCCAACAGAGAGAATGGAAAAAGTGTGAGCCTCACATAGTCTGGAGTGATCCCTTTAGTGATATTAATATCACTAATCTCCAAGAAGTTCAGGATATGCTATTGTGGATCCTCGTGTGGAAGACCCATAAACTTCCCATTCGCATGAAGTAGCTAGATCATGCTCTGTTTCAGCTCAAAGTGCCTACTGATTCTGGGCCTCACGATGCTGTATGTGACATTCGAAATGTTGGGTATCTCCACCTCCTGAACAGCCATGTGTTGCTCCTCTGCCATGTTCACAGGAAATTGAACGAGTGCCTGAAGATTATTTGTATCCTTTGCTTCTCTCAACCTCCTATGAAATGTTCTCTCAGGTTCGGGGTCAAAGCCGTTGAGTCTGTCCTGGCTTCTGACCCTACGCATTAAATCAATGTTCCTGAGATTAGAGAAACAATCAAGTAACGTTAGACTAGACGAAATAAACAATTAAAGAAAATCTAGAAAGTAGTCAATATTCAAGTCCCCGGGAACAACGCTAAAACTTGTTGCTCCCAAATGCACACGCAAGTATACGTGGTCGTACAAGTAATAAAATGATAAGTCGAGTGTCGAACCCACATAGACTTGTATCAACTACCCACTAAATTTACTAAAATTGTTATTCAGTCAAGCCAAAATTAAGTTCAAGAATATGATTTTACTAAACTATAATTCTAAGTAATAACTAAATTATGAAGTAACAAGCTTATTTTTTGTGTATTCAGTAGAGACAAATATTCTAGGGTTGTGATCGATTCACCATTCAAATTGTATTCTAGTTAACTCTCCCTTTCATGAAATTCATCCATGGTTTCTAATTAATCGATAATTTCTCTCATAGCCTTCTCCCGAAGTACTACTCGCCTATTCAAAATAGATTAACGCCTATATTCCTATGAAATCAATCTATTAAGCACGCATTAAGATTACGATATTTAATTAAGCATGGTGAATAGGTATATTCCTATCCTAACCACAAATCCCCCCCCTAAGAGTTAAGATCGCGCTCTCTTCAATCTTCTCTAATTTATACAGAGCTTTCCCAAGCATAGCATAAATAGTAAATAGAACCTAACTGCTGGACAGACAATTAAGCAATTAATCACAGAATTGAATAAACAACCATATTTTAGTGAATTGTAATCAAGGTTAAGCTAACGTTAAACTACAATATTCATGGCTAAATCACAATCCCAGAACAATGGGTTTTTAGCCACTCATGATAATAGCAACAATTTCATAAGTGTTGAATAATTGAAAATACTAAGAAAAGATGAAGAAAATTGAGATCTCTTCACTTCCGAATGTTTCTCGTGTGTATTCTCCCTCAAACGTGGCGTCTCTCCCTCATAATTAAGTTTAGTCTTGCTTTTATACGTGTTGGGTAGGTCTAGGGCCGAAATAACCGTGTCTCGGGCAAATTTGGACAAGATTTACGCCACCAGCGCCCTGCCCAGCGCTAGGCGCTCGCAATGGCATTGTGGCTTTTCACCTACTGGTTTTGGCGCCGCAGGAAGCTCAGGGCGCTGCCTGTGGCGCTGCAATGTCCAATTTTCCTGTTTTAATTTCGTACATTTCGCCCCCGATTGCTCCTGGATCGTTCCTACACATAAAGACACCTCAAATTAATATAAATCAACATATTTTACATCCTAAATCCATGAAACAAAAGTAAAACATGAGGCAATATACATATAAATATATATACTTTAAGCGAAACATCAACTAGTATGAAAACCAAACACCTAATCATGAACTTGAACTTACAGCATAAATATGACGAGTCAGGGTGACAATAGAATAACATCTATAACTGTTAAAGCCAAGGAAGATTTATCAAGATCTGACCATATCATTTAATAAATTTTAAGACTAGAACCTCTGTAATCGTATCTACACAAAATGGCCCCGCCGCCTCATTCCAATCTGTGCGGGTGGGGTTGTAACAACAATACAAATTACAATCTCTACACAATTGGCATAACAATTTTCATATGTAACACGACTTGGAATTATAATATGTAGATACACAATCTGTAGTTGGAACACGTCCTTAATCAATACCACATTCTAATAAGAGCATTTGATCATGAATCAAACATATATTTTGTCACAAAGCTTATTCGGAATAATCTACTTATAATAAACACCTGTGAATTTACAAGAGTTATGTTGTTTTCAATTCTTAAGGAAGAGTTTAGCCATCATACCTCGCTTTGAGCTTTTCTTTAATTCACTACATAGTTCTACGATCCTAGCAACTTTGATCTATTTAGAGATATAGAAAAATTGAACATAAATTAGGAAGGAGTTGATAATTCTAGCTCATTTAAGAATCTTATTAAACACTAGGTGTTGATTGTGATCTCAAGGTACTCCTATAGTTGATTCCCCTATTTCATTACCCAAATCTACCCAATTGAGCTCAACAATCATCCCACAACCCTAGATAGTACATGCATGCATAACAAACCACTTCCACACCCAAGAATTTTTTGGTTTATTACCTATTTCCAGTTAAATCTCAAAATTGAAGGTTAGGGAGTAGAATCTTACCTTTTGGTTGAAGACCTTGTGAGTCACCCTAGAGAAATCTTCAAGTTTTGAGCAAAGATTGATGGACAAAAGACTTAGAATTCCTCTTCTCACACTAGAACACCTTCCCTCTCTCTAAAATGTATATTTTTATTTTTAGAATGACCCCTAATAGTATTTTATGAAAAGGGTGTTGGGTTATAAAAACTCAAAAATGAAGCTCCGAAACGGGATCTACGGTCGCAAAATGCTTCTGCGGTCCGCGAAATGGCCCTCCAGAATTGGGCTGGCCTGCCCCACTCTGCGACTGTTATGCGGTCCGCAGACCTGTTTTGCAATAGCAAAATGCGCCACAGAATCTACCTTGAAAAATTTTAAAGTTGGATATGTGATCAAAGTGTGCCCGCGATATCATTTTATGGTCGCATAATGGGCCGCGAAAATGACATCCAAAAATAGCCCAAATGACTGCCTCACTCTGCGGCAATTCTGCGGCCCGCAGAGTGATTATGCGGCCACAGAAATGCCCTATTCTGCCAAACATTTTCCTTTAACTCCCCAACGCACTGTTCAACACAAAAAGTCCATATCGTGGCGAGCTTGCGAGCCTCGAAGAATCTCTACTATCATTAACACCTATGCCTACCTTGATATACGAAACCACGGTTTTTAGGAAAATTTTTACGAGGCCTTACATCCTCCCCCACTTAAGATCATTTTTCCTCGAATGAGGGTCTAAATCCGTCTTAAGAACTCATCATGACCCAGCTGTTCTTCACACACTAGCAGTCCCAAATTTTTCTAACTCTCCAACTTTCCAAAAATCTCGGCACTGTTTCCCTTGTAACTGGGTCTGTCCACTTGTCAGAGAATCCTGGAAACCAATCCTAACAACATGTACATAAACCAATGATGCAATACAATAAGAAACAACACCAACCGTGGCCTCATAAGCAATATATTACTAGAAAGGAAACACCTTGAGAATAAACTGTACAAGTAATGCATAGTTCATAGGAAGTAATTTCATAGAAACTATTAGATGGCCTCTCAGATGGCCTCTTCAACCTTCTGGTTTCGCCATAAAACTTTCACGGAGGCAATTTATTTATTTCATAGCTTTCGGACCTGCCTATCAAGGATGGCGACTGGAATTTCTTCATAGGTCAGCTCTTCATTAACCTCAACAGTCTCAACATGCACAATAGCCGACGGATCTCCAACTACCTTCTTCAACATAGACATATGGAATACCGGGTGCACTAGTGACATCTCTGGTGGTAGCTCAAGCTTGTACGCCACCTGACCAATCCTATGAATGATTCTATACGGCCCGACATACCTCGGACTCAATTTCCCTTTCTTTTCAAACTTTATTATACCCTTCATGGGGGAAATATTCAAGAATACCAAATCATCTTCTTTGAACTCCATATCTCTGCGACAAACATCCGAATAGGAATCTTTAGGACTCTGAGAATTTTTCAACCGATCCTTAATGACCTTAACCTTCTCCACAGCCTGATGTACGAGGTCTGGTCCTATCAACTCAGATTCCCCAATCTCAAACCACCGAATGAGAGATCTACATCTCCTACAATATAACGCCTCAAATGGTGCCATCTGAATACTAGCGTGATAGTTGTTGTTGTAAGAAAATTCTATGAGTGGAAAATGATCATCCTAGATACCCTTGAAGTCAAGAACACAAGTACGCAACATATCTTCAAGCGTCTGAATAGTCCGCTCTGCCTGCCCATCGGTTTGTGGATGAAAGAATGTACAAAGATTCACCTGAGTACCCAAACCTTGCTGAAATTTCTTCCAAAATTTGGTCGTGCACTGTGCCCCTCGATCCGAAATGATAGAAACTGTACCTGACTATTTCCTTGATATATAACTGGGCATAATGTTCCTTTGTGTCGATAGATTTAACTGGAAAGAAGTGTGCTGATTTTGTGAGTTGATCCACAATCACCCAAATTGAGTCAAACTTGCGCGGAGTTAGTGCCTGTCCCACCACAAAGTCCATATTTATCATTTCCCACTTCCACATTGGAATTTCTATGTTCTGTGCCAACCCACCACGCCATTGGTGTTCGGCATTTACTTGTTGACAACTCGGACATCTTGCCACACATTTCGCCACATTCCTCTTCATGTCATTCCACCAATAGACTTCTTTGAGATCATGATACATCTTTGTAGAGCCTAGATGCACGGAATACCTGGAAGTGTGAGCCTAGGTCATGATTCTTACCCGGAGACCATCTACATTTGGAACACATAGCCTCCCTTGGTACCTTAGTGCACCATCATCCATGCCAAGAGAAAAATCTATAGAATACCGTATTCTTCCAAACATTTTCCTTCAACTCCCCATCTCACTGTTCAACCCAAAAAATGAAGAATCTCTACTATAATTAACACCTACGCCTACCTCGGCACCACGAAACCCCGATTTTTAGGAAAATTTTTACGGGGGCTTACATGACATCAGATGTGTCTTGATGCAGGAGAGTTGGGTGATTGGTTTTCATGTTAGCTGAAGCCTCATGAGAAGAACTACCTCGTGCATGATTTATAGTAGGAAACCATTGTTCAGGCATTGAAGATTTGGAGGTACTATCTCTATGGCGTGTTGTGTGAGGTACTCACATTTTATCGGAGTCTACAACACTTGTTTGAGCAAAAGGATCTAACCTTGAGGTAGCAGAGGTGGTTGGCGCAGTTAAATGACTATGATATCACCATTTCGTACCATCCCGAGAAGGCCAATGTGGTAGTCAATGCCTTGATAAAAAAGGCTAAGAGTATGGGTAGCCTTGCATATATTCCACTTAGTGAGAGACCGTTAGTGAGAAATATCTAAACTTCAGGCTTTGGCCAATCAGTTCGTGAGGTTATATGTTTTGGAGCCTAGTAGGGTTGCTGCTTGTGTGGTTTCTCAGTCTTCTTTGTATGAGTGCATCATAACACATTAGTATGACGACCCCCATTTGGTTGTCCTTAAGTACACAGTGCATCACGATTATTCCAAGAAGGTTTCTATTGGAGATGATGGGGTGTCGCAGATGCATGGTCATATTTGTGTGCCCAACGTGGATGGGTTGCGTGAGTTAATTCTTGAGGAGGCCCATAGTTTGCGGTATTCCATTCATCTGGGTGCCACCAAGATGTATCAGGATTTGAAGAAACTCTATTGGTTGAGAAGAAAGAAAGATATAGTGGAGTATGTGGCTTGGTATTTGAACTGTCAGTAGGTGAAGTACAAGCACCTGAGGCCAGGTGGTTTGCTTGAGAGACTTGAGATTTCCGAGTGGAAGTGGGAGCATATTACCATGGATTTCATTATTAGGATCCCATGGACTTTCGACACAGTGAGGGATATTGTAAATAAACTAACCAAGTCTGCACATTTCATTCTGGACGTGACTACCTATTCATCATAGCAGTTGGCTCAGATCTATATCCGTGAGATTGTTTATCTTCACGGTGTGTGGATGTCTATTATTTTTTATCGAGGCACGCAATTCACATAGTAGTTTTGGAGACCAGTGCAACGAGATTTAGGTACGTGGGTTGAAGTGAGTACATAATTTCGCCCCCAGATGGATGGACGGGCAGTCCGAACGCACCATTTGAATCTTGGAGGACATGCTACATTCCTATGTTATGGATTTTGGGGGTTCAAGGGATCAGTTCTTACTGCTTGTAGAGTTTTCTGTTGCTCCCAAGTACACACGCAAGTATATGCAGTTGTACAAGTAATAAATGATAAGTTTAGTGTCGAACCCAGAGAGACTTGTATCAACTACCACTGAATTCACCAAGATTGTTATTTTGTCGAGTCAATCAGTGTTCAAAAGTGTGATTATACTTAGCTATAAGTCTAACTAGTAACTAAGTTATCAAGCAGCAACTTAGTTGTTGTGTATTCAATAGAGACAAATATTCTAGGGTTGTGATCTATTCACCAATCCTATTATGCTCTCATTAACTCTCCTTTTCATACAATTCACTAATGGTTGCTAATTAATCGAACAATTTCTCTCATAGAATGCTCCCAAAGTACAACTCGCCTATTTAAAATAGATTAACGCCTAAATTTTCATGAAATCAATCTATTAAGAATGCATTAAAATCACGATATTTAATTAAGCACGATGACTAGGTATATTCCTATCCTAACCACAAATCCGCCCCCTTAGAGTTAAGATCATGCTCTCTCCAATTCTTCTCTAATCTAAACATTGCTTTCCCAAGCATAGCATATATAGTAAATATAACCTAACTGTTGGCCAGACAATTAAGCAATGAATCAGAGAATTGAAGAAACCACCATATATTGGTGAATTGTAATTAAAGTTAAGTCAATGTTAAATAACAATATTCATGTCTAAATCAAAACCCCGTAATTATGGGTTTTAGCCACTCATGATAATATCAAAACTAATTCACAAGTGTTGAATAAATGAAAATACTAAGAAAAGATGAAGAAAACTAAGATCTCCTCGCTCCCGGATGTTCCTCGTGTATATTTTTCCTTCAAAGTGGCGGCTTTCCTCTCAAAATAGTCTTAGTCTGGCTCTTATACGTGTTGGGTAGGTCTTGGGCCGAAATAACCTTGTCCCGACAAAGTTGGAGAAACTCCCGTCACCGACGCCCAGGGCAGTGTGGGTCGCTGCCCATGGCGCTGGAATTCAACATTTTCCATTGTTTCTGTTTTGGCTCTAATCTTGCACCTTTTGCCCCCTATTGCCTCTGGATGATTTCTACATATAAAAATACCACGAATTAACATAAATCAATACATTTTACATCCAAAATCTATGTTACATTAGTAAAACATGAGGCGATATACATATAACTATATATGCTTTAAGATAAATATCATTTGCCTACAACAACAGCTACTAATCGAGTATTCAGATGGCTCCTTATAAGGCCTTATATGGGAGGCGGTGTCGTTCTCCAGTTGGTTGGTTTGAGCCGGGAGAGGCTACGTTGTTGGGCACTAATTTGATTTGGAATGCCTTGGAGAAAGTCAAGTTGATTTGGGATAGGTTTCGTACCGCCCAGTCTAGGCAGAATAGTTTCGTTGATCGAAAAGTTTGTGATGTTGCATATATGGTGGGTGAAAAGCTTTTTCTATGAGTTTCGCCCATGAAGGGTGTGATGAGATTCGGGAAGAAGGTCAAGTTGATTCCTCGGTATATTGGCCCCTTGATGTGCTTGAGAGAGTTGGGAAGGTGGCCCACATACTTTTATTGCCACCTATACTATCAGGTTTTCACCTAGTGTTTCATGTTTCTATGATTCAGAGTATTATAGTGATCTTTCATACATTTTGGGCTTCAACACGGTTCAGTTAGATGGAGATTTGACTTATGATATGGAGCCGGTGGTGATTTTGTATTAGCGCATTCTGAAGTTGAGGTCAAAGAATATAGCATCAGTGAAGGTCCAATGGAGTGGTCAGCCAGTCTAGGAGGCTACTTGGGAGACCGAGCGGGAGATGCCGAGCAGTCATCAACACCTATTTGAGACTCCAGGTATGATTCTGGACCCATTCGAGGACGGACATTTATTTAAGAGGGGGATAATGTAAAGACCCGAACAATTATTTTGTGTATTGTGGCCCCGTTCCCATATTTATCACTTCTTCTATGTTAGATTGTGGTTATGTGACTTGCGGGGGTGGTTGGATTGGTTTCGGAGAGGTTTCGGAGTGAATTGGGACACCTAGTCCCAAGGTTGAAAGGTTAAGTTGAAAGAGTTGATCCGAGTTTGAATTTTGTTTAGACGGCTCTGGAATGGAGTTTTGATGGTTCCAATAGCTTCAGTTTTGGACTTAGGCATACGCCCAGATATTCACCTGGAGGTCCATAGGTTAGTTTGAGGATTTTTAATGAAATTTGGAAAGTTGAAGGTTTGGAAGGTTGAGAGGTTCGGGCGAGAATTGACTTTGTTAATACCGGGTTCGGATTTTAATTCTGGGAGTTGAAATAGGTCCAGTGTGTCGTTTGGGACTAGTCTGAAAAATTTTAGGTCATTCAGGGTTGATTTGTTATGGTTCGACATTGGTTTTAGAAATTGATGTGCAATTCATGATTTTAGTATTGCTTTTGTGATTTGAAGGTTTGAGTAAGTTTGTATCGTATTTTAGGATTGATTGATGTGTTTGAAGGGGTCCCAGGGGACCTGGGGGTATTTCGGATGGTCGTCGGACCATGTTTTGGACTTGAGGAACTTCTGAAATTTGGTGTACGATTTTCTCCTTCGCGATCGTGTGGGGAAGGACAAGATCGTGTAGAGTGTTATGGGCGAAAGGTGAAATGTGCTTCGCGTTCGCGAACTGGTGACGCATTCACGAATCTTTAGATGGTTGTAGTGTTTGCAATCGCGAATACGTGTTCGCGTTCGCGTAATAGAGAAGGTTCAGCTTAGGTGTCAGGTGTAAGCCTACACGATCACGATGTTTGTTCCGCGTTCGCGTAGTTTTGGAGTGTGTGTTCCTCGCATTTTCGTAAGGAATTTTGGTGGAACTAGAAGTTTTTCTTCGCAATTGATGTGTGGCTAGAATTCGTGATTTTAAGCATTATATACCTCGCATTTTATGTGCTTTA
>ML360673.1:0-80910 GCA_005239505.1 Nicotiana paniculata
TGGAAGTGACAAACGACGTCTATGGTGCAGAGAAGGATACAATGATTCAAGGAAAAGTGGCGGAAACATATTCCCGCCATAAATGAATATCAACTTACCAAATATTAATCATTAAATATATGGTAAGTGGGGGGACTATCTGCATTGGTAAAAAAGAGTTTCACACGTAAGCCAGCTTTTGACAACTCAGCCAGTCACGTGGACACAGAAAAACGCGACAGCTGGATGTGATTCTTTGAAGAGGTACGGTACAAAGAGGCACGGTTCAGTGAACCCACGAACTTATCACCCACGAGAAACTCAACTTGATCAAAACGGGAGAGAGGCACGGTCAGAATGAATCTAGAGAAAGCTACGGGTAGATTCAAGGACCCACAATTGATTACTCGAATGTTTTGTAACCGAACCCCAATTACTGTTATCCTTTGTAACACCTCATTAATGTCATAATTATTCATTAACGAGTAACCATAGCAAGATTCGTACGTAATAAGAATATCCTATATAAAGGAGGGGAATACAGCTTGTAAAGGCATCTAATTCTCGAATACAATCAACTTCGATTTTCTATATTTCTGCAATATTGTCTATTATTCATTTTTCTCCATTACCTTGATTATCAGTAACCCGTATTCATCTTAAAAATAAGCTTTAGTCAAAGGGTATAATTCCTTGGTTAAACGATGTTATCACCCAAAATTCCATATCTCTGATAATTCAATTCGAGGACCTCGAAATAGTGTTTGCGACCGCGTTGGTACTTTCACAGCTGCAATTTTCTGCCGTTGTCCGCGTTCCACATCTCTTGGCCCAGTCTTGGTTTTTGTTCAAGTTTTGACTCCTTTATGAGTTGAATATGGCTTCTTTTGCTCATTTTGAACAATCCCTGCAAGCAAGCATATTACATTAGTTTCTAGGAATACCTTTACACATTTTTTTTCCCCAATCATTAGTAACAGAGAGAAAGTAATAGGTTAAAATCCCTACTTATCACGTACGTATCCCCCACAAATAGAAGCACATAGTAATTTAGTTCACCTATGGGGTTAGTTCCCTCTTACAAGGTTAGAAAGGAGACTTACCTCGCTCTGGAGTTCCATAGCCGGCTCTCAAGCCTTTCAAACAACTCAAACTGATGCTCAATGCTTCAACACTAGTAAAAAAATGTGCAAATCCATGAATACATACTCTAACACTTCCTATAATCCAATTTATAACAAATTCCAATTCCGTTCTAAAAGTCGATAAAAATCACCGTCGTGCCCACGTGCCCGAATTCCAAAAATTTTCGAAGATAATCATTACCCATAACATTACGAACTCAAATATATAATTTATTCTCAATTCCATGCCCAAATTCGGGGTCAGAGTCCAAAATACCAAATTCTAGATCTTCTACCAAAAACCCCACAATTTATACTAATTTCCATGTTTAAATCCTTATACAAACCATGTATTTAACTTATGGTGAGTGGGAATCACTTTCTTTGACATTGATGACGAAGAATGAGCTCTAAACTCGCTCCAAGACCGGCTTCATGGAGGAAAGGAAGTGAAAATGACCCAAGCCCTCGTTTTTAAGGAACTTACTGCCCAGCCCCGACCTTCGCACCTGCGGCTTCGCAGGTGCAAAACATCCTTCCGCTTCTGCGTCTTCTTCTGCTTCTGCGAGAGGCTTTTCTCTTTTGCGCTTGCGTAGATGCGGCCAAAAGCTCCGCACCTACGGTCCTTCACCTGGTTGTCCTGCTCCGCTCCTGTGAATCCAATGTCGCTCTTGTGCCCTACACCAGATATCAGCTACCTCACCTCTTCTTCAAATTCCAAATTTGATCCATTAACCACCCGGAATCCACCCGAGGCCCCTGGGATCCCGTCCAATTACACCAACCAGTTCCAAAACACATTACGAACTTAGTCGAGCCTTGAAATCACATCAAACAATATCGAAATCACGAATCGTAACCCGATTCAAGCTTAATGAACTTTAGGACTTCAAACTTCAACATTCAATGTCGAAACCTATTAAGTCACGTCCGATTGACCTCAAATTTTGCACACAAGTCATATTCGACATTACGGACCTACTTCAACTTCCGTAATCCGAACCCGACCCTGATATCAAAAATCCCACTTCCGGTCATATTTCTCAAAAACCTTCAAATTTTTGACTTTCGCCAAATGACCCCAAAATGACCTACAGTCCTCCAAATTCATATTCGGATGCGCTCCCAATACCAGAATCACCCTACGAAGCTGTTCCCAGACTCGGAATCCCAAACGGACATCGATAATATTGTAATGCACTTCTACCCAAATTTATAAAGTTCTTCCCAAATGCTAACTTCCGCAATAGGCGCTGAAATGCTCCCTGGTCATCCAAAACCCGATCAGGGCATATACCCAAGTCCGAAATTATCATATGAATCTGTTGGAACCTTCAAATCCCTATTCCGAGATCGTTTACTCAAATATCCAATCTTAGTCAATTCTTCCAACTTATAGCTTTCGAAATGAGAATTTTCTTTCCAAATCAACTCCGAACTTCCAGAAATTGAATTCCAACCACTCGTACAACGGCCTCAAACCGTAGAACGACACGCTAGAGCTAAAAAAGACCGGTAGGGTCGTTACGTTCTCTCCCACTTAAATTACATTCATCCTCGAACGTGCCAAGAACTGCACTAAAGTCGTTTGAAATCACTATTTAACACCTCATGCACCTACCCGTGCTACCACAGTTCAGTTGAGCACATTTGCTCGAGCATATCTGAAGATTCCTCTTTCGTTTCTTCAAATTAGTCTTAGATCCAAATTCCAACATATGGAATTCTCTGCTAGGCATGTTTCCATCATATGAACATTGTATCAATCTCTATGCGATGCACCAATACATGATTGCATACCTTTGCTGAATCCACACGATGCACTGCATAACTTACATGACCATAATAGCATCCTCTGATAAAAATTGCCGAATTTTCACGAATCTGCACAATGCACCTCATGATGTATATAATTCTTGTTTCAACTTTGGCAATACCTCCACCACAGAAGAGATGTGTAGAAATTCATAACCAACTGCCAAATCGACAAATCATTGAATCTCTCCACCTGACTAGAATAATAACCCCATTATGAACCAAATAATGGCATTTTTCTCTTTAATATGCTTCATATAATCTTATCGTACTTATCCCAGATCCAAAAATCACGTTTCACCCAGTATAAGCTCCCCAAGAAATAAGCCACCTTAGACTCTGCCAAAATCTCATAGAATGCTGCAATGTGCCATCACTCTACAAACTCGAATGTGATACATAAAAAATGAACTTTTGAAAGGGCTACTCAACCCACATAACTAATTAGACAACCGTAATGATGTTATGAACCTTCCTCATAAAATGGAAAATAAAACACTTGAAAATAGATATAGGGGATTGTACTCAACATCACATTGTTGCGGCGCGCAACCCAATCCAAAAAGCATACATGTGGCGGCGTGCCACCCGATCCACACAATAATCTATATAAGGAGATACTTACCGAGCTAGAATGCTCATTATTACAAAATACCCGAATATCGGCCACAAGCACGCTAAGTGCATAATACCATCCCTGGGGAGACAGATAGTGACATACGCTACAAAAGTCAAGCACAGCTAAGGTGTGATACATGATCTGAATCTCGAGAGCCATCCTGCTCACATAACATCATCTCCCCGTGGAACCTCATCACATGTAAAATTTACCAAGTAGTTTCACAACTCACCCGACACAACATAGTATTAAATGAAATAGCCGATGACGAACTAACATCCAACGTCCGAATACTCCTCCATAAGGAGTGCTATGCTGAAATGAACACATCCGGCCTGACATAGAGCCCATATTCATAATTAGATCCATCCACGGACCTCAAGCTGATTCTATTTGCACCGTACTAGGATAATAACCTTTCAAATATCCACAATAACCCTTCTTCCCATAACACACAAGAACAACCGTCAATTCGGAACAAACTTCCACAGTCCACAACCAAATGAACCGAGCGCCCTTCAGGCATAAATTCTCACATGAATGATAGCACCAAAATCTCCATACTTGGTTTCAATCCTTCACTCAATCAAGTGACTACATGTCACACTGATACAAGCTTCCCGTGGGATACGCTCCCAGACTTTATGCACCGGTTAACAAGTCTGCACCTCCATACGACCGGCCATACTAATGTTGTAAAGCGAATCAAGGATCTGCAAATCAATACATTAATCCTCTGACACATGAAACCGATCTCAGGTGACGTTGAAGACCATACCTGCTCACTCTAATCATCTGAATCTTTTTTCCCTGGTCGCCCGAGCTGGTGACATTCTTGTCAACACCAAACTGCAACCTTGATCCTCAACTTCCAAATCCCATGCTACCCGATGCACTTAATCATGGCAATCCAACCATTGCTAACCGATCCGACTTCTTCTAACTCACTCTAGACTTGCCTTAGGAATAATAATAATAGCTTCATTCAAAACATCGCGAACCCAAATCCGCACTCATCCTGGGTGACCTTATATCACGAGACCATGTTATCTCAAATCCCACGAACCATCTCATACCCTCCTTGCGTGCATATTCACATCCTCAACTGGTACACTCAGTCTGATAATTCCTCGATGAATCCGGAGTCATTTTCTCTCATTCCTCCAAATTCTACACTACAAGCTGAAGATATCATAGAACACTCCATGCCCCTTTTAAAATCCGCTGCAAAACCTCGAATCTTAACCATACAACGGGCTTAAAATCCTTAGGTACCGCATTTTAACTTTTGAATTCACTAGGACCGTTGTTGAGAGTTACCCACTCTGACTTGGTCCTGAATATGATCAACTGCAAGGCTCCACTAGCACGTGACCACCCTCTCAAAGAAGCAACCGGCCAAATCACCTTCCTTGCAACTCACTTCTACACAAAGCATAATTCCTAAGTATTCCCAAAGCCTGAACATGAAATTTCAATTATAGAACACATTCTTCAAATCCTTTGCTCAAATTACCACTGATATTCTCTTTCCTTAGTCGCAGTAACCTATAAATATGCCGATAACCAGAAACCTCATAAGTGGATCATTTTACTATCCAATCATAGGCGGTGGGACTCTCCTACTTAGCTCGAAGCTACCCTTGCATAACTCTAGAACCCACCAAGATTCCTTATCCCCCTATTGACATAATCTTGCGTAATCAACCCGCCGAATTTTCTCGAAACCTTTCTGTTAAACACTTCATGAATACTCTGAATCACTAACCACATGTACATATTCGACCTTTCCTAGATAGTTATTAGAATCCTTTGTAGAAGCTTCATCAACACCACAAGGCCGCTAACCTGCTCACAAGAGATAAGCCACCTATGAAGATTACATGCCAACATCTTCCAACAACGCTGCACTGAGTACTCTTACTATGAAATCCTTAAACCATCCTGAGCCCGTGCCCTTTCACCAGTTGTACAAGTTCGCTCACTCCTCATGGGCATCAACTAAAGGTGCGATCATACATCCCAATCCAAGGTCATGTTGTATTCTTCTTCATATCAAGCAACTCATTTTCTATCGTACCCAACCTTCCTTCGCATAGCAGCCAATATTCCAAAATTGTGCTCATAGACCTAGTCACTGTCCACCATAAATTCCAAATCACTCTATCTTCCCTCAAGGCATGTAGCTATCCTACCACAGCACCCATATGCCACTCTCCCACTTTGGTCAAACCCTCTTCTTTAAGAAACTGCTCGACATCTACTTCTTACACCTGGCCTTCTAAAAATTTAACCACAGCAAGACACCTCCTTTATGTCCTTCCTCATACTTCACCACCTAGTTGTTGCCTTAAATCATTATCTATCTCTGTAGCATTTGAGCCATTAGATCGCTAAAAACTTTAAACCCCTTCAAAAGTCATCTTTCTCGAGCCATCAACACCAAGAACACTGATTCAAATCCTGAACCACCGCACACCGTGATCTCTGATAGTCGTTTCTCCGGCACTATTTCATGCTTCCCTGCCCCGAGGGAGATTTGACGAAGGCCATAACACCGGAGAACTTAACCTATTCGATCAAGGGCGACGACACCAAATTACTGATGAAATTCCTTCACGCTCGAAAATACCAAGCCTCATTACTCCATCAACCCAAACCTAAACATTTATTGTCCGATTGCCTTTCCTCTACCGGAAATGAAATATCGATCTCTGAATCATGCACCGGGTAAACCTCATTTTAGGTAATTTACTGCCCTGACGCATAGACAAGCATCCTACCATTACACCACACTGTAATATAGCAACGCACAAAGTGTCATAACAATCAATGTCAAATCTCAAAACTTTAGGTAATACTGATACTGAGATGAAATGATAAAATGGCCTTCCTCAAGGCGACGACAATAGCCCAATCAAATACGTAGGGAGAAACATCCTCCACCACATCTGTAGTACCATTACAATTCCTCAATTACCGATTTATAACAAGCGTTTTGTATCGCATAAGATTGAATAGGAAAGAAGCAAATTCATAAGCCTCAAAGAAATCAAATCGCACAATGAGGAATCAAGAAGGGGAGTTCTCCTAAAAGCCATGTAGCCTCTCAAAGATAAGTACAGACGTCTTCGTACCTATCCGCAAGACTCTACTAGACTCTCTCATGACTCGTGAGACCTAAGTGAACCTAGTGCTCTGATACCATGTTGTCACGACCCAAAATCCATTAAAGTTCGTAATGGCGCCGGACACCACTGTCAGGCAAGCCAACACTCAATAGTTACTTAAATTCTCATTTTAGTATTTCTAAAAACATAAATTTCCTTCAATTTAACCAGTAACAAATGAACTTTAAGGAATAATATTAACATTTACCAATTTTAATGCTAAATATCCCATAATCATCCCAGAACCTGGTGTCACAAGTGCATGAGCATTTACTAAGAAGTGAAATAAAATACAATAACTGTCCGGAATACAAATTTGGAGAGAAAAGAAGATACAAGTACTCTGAAGGAGACTCTGTTGGTTGCGGATCGTCTTATAAGATGCAGCTCACCTAAGTCCCCGTAACAACCACATCGTTGTTCCCACAACACCACTATCCGTACATATACATTTACAACAAAATGTACAGCAAGTGTAGTATGAGTACGAAAACAACGCATACCCAGTAAGTATCACGTCTAACCTCGAAGAAGTAGTGAAGAGAGGTCGACTCCGACAACTAGTTGTCCAATAATATGATAATGTGAACTTCTAATTAAGCATGATATATAAGATAAGACTCAGAACCAGAAATAACTGAACAAGTCTTTCCCATAATTAAGAGCTTAAGTCGCTTCCATCCTTAAAACATGTAATCACACAAACAATAAATTTATACCAATTATAAAAGGAACTTCCAGTTCTATTATCACACACAAATACCATCGAGGACGTTCGGCTCGTTCCAACATAAATGTAAATTGTGCACTGCCGAGGGTCGAACGGCATGAATCATAGATACATCTATTACCCGCTCTTTCTCAAGTCAAACAATAAACATAAATCAATAACAATATCAACAAGGCATGATGTAAGCCTAAAACTACTCGGACATAGGCATAGCTAGTAGCTACGTACGGACTCTCGTATTCTTCCATTCTTTTCAAATTATGAAATTTCAATGAAAACTTTTAAGATCCCAATTTTTCCTCAATTTCAACTCCTTTAAAATATTTAATAAGAAAACACAATCCCGCTCTTTCTCAAGGCAAACAATAAAACTAAATCAATAACAATATCAACAAGGCATGATGTAAGCCTAAAACTACTCGGACATAGGCATAGCTAGTAGCTATGTACGGAATCTCGTCACCTCGTGCGTACGTAGCCCCCACAAATATAAGAACATAGTAATTTAGTTCATACGGGGTTAATTCCCTCTTACGAAGTTAGAAAAGAGACTTACCTCGCTCCGGAGTTCCATAGTCGGCTCCCAAGCCTTTCAAACAACTCGAATCGATGCTCAATGCTTCAACACTAGTAAATAAATGTGCAAATCCATGAATACATACTCTAATACTCCATATAATCCAATTTATAACAAATTCCAATTCCGTTCTAAAAGTCGATAAAAATCACCCTCAAGCCCACGTGCCCGGATTCCGAAAACTTTTTAAGATAATCATTACCCATAACATTGCGAACTCAAATATATAATTTATTCTCAATTCCATGCCCAAATTCATGGTCAAAATCCAAAATACCAAATTCTAGATCTTTTATCAAAAACCCCACAATTTATACTAATTTCCATGTTTAAATCCTTATACAAACCATGTATTTAACTTATGATGAGTGGGAATCACTTACTTTGACATTGATGACGAAGAATGAGCTCCAAACTCGCTCCAAGACCGACTCTCATGAAGGAAATGAAGTGAAAATGAGCCAAGCCCTCATTTTAAAAGAACACACTGCCCAACCCAGACCTTCGCACCTGCGGTCCAGTAGCCGCACCTGCGGCTTCGCAGGCGCAATACACCCTTTCCGCTTATGCGTCTTCTTCTGCTTCTGCGAGAGGCTTTTCGCTTCTGCGCTTGCGCAGATGCGGACAAAAGCTCCGCACGTGCGGTCCTTCACCTGGCCGGCCTGCGCCGCTCCTGCGATTCCAATGTCACTCCTGCGGCCAACACCTCACAGGTGCGGGTACACCAGATATCAACTGCCTCACCTCTTCTTCAAATTCGAAATTCGATCTGTTAACCACCCGAAATTCACCCGAGGCCCCCGGGACCCCGTCCAATTACACCAACTAGTTACAAAACACATTACGAACTTAGTCGAGCCTTGAAATCACATCAACCAACATCGAAATAAGGAATCGCAACCCGACTCAAGCTTAATGAACTTTAGAACCTCAAACTTCAACGTTCGATGTCGAAACCTATCAACTCACATCCGATTGACCTTAGATTTTGCACAAAATTCATATTCAACAATACGGACCTACTCCAACTTCCGGAATCCGAATCCGACCCCAATTTCAAAAAGTCAACTTCCGGTCAAACTTCTCAGAAACCTTCAAATTTCTAACTTTCGCCAAATGATCCGAAAATGACCTACGGACCTCCAAATTCATATCCGGGCGTGCTCCCAATACCAGAATCACCCTACAAAGTTGTTCCCAGACTCGAAATCCCAAACGGACACCGATAACATTGTAATGCACTTCTACCCAAATTTATGAAGTTCTTCCCAAATGCTAACTTCCACAATAGGCGCCGAAATGCTCTCGGGTTATTCAAAACCCGATTCGGGTATACGCCTAATCTGAAATCATCATATGAACCTGATGGAACCTTCAAATCCCGATTCTGATGTCGTTTACTCAAAAATCCAATCTTAGTCAACTCTTCCCACTTAAAGCTTCCGAAATGAGAATTTTATTTCCAAAATAACTCTGAACTCCCCGAAATTCAATTTCGACCACGCGTACAAGTCATAGTACCTGAACTGAAGCTGCTCATGACCTCAAATCACTGAACGATGCGCTAGATCCCAAAACATCCGATTGGGTCGATACATTAGGAATAATGAAACCTTGGTGCGATCTTAGTGAGCGGTAAACTAGTGCCAGTTAGCGTAGTTCGGAAGAATACGTTTAGTAAATTGTTGTAATTTTTCGAAAGAGAATTACGACACCTAAAGTGCTCATGATCGGTAAAGAGTATCTAGGCTAATTTATAGGAGATGTAACATGGAGGATTTCGATAAGAGGGGAAATCGTAACCCTGGACCTTTCTAATCTTGTCTACAACAATTGCTTTGTTAGTAATAAAATTACAGCTTTTTAATTACCTTGCTTTTAGTTAGTAAACACTCAACTCATTATTCTATATTTCTGAAAGTTGATTACTTGAATTCTTGCGAAACTAACAGTTGTGATTAGTAGGTTAATTCCCTGTGGGATTCGATTCGGACTTGTAAACCGAATTATATTTGCAATGATCACTTAGTCCTTTTTAGGACTAGAGTTGGGAGTGATCAGAGAACAGGGTCCCATTTTATAAATAAGAAACAACTTTAAATCTAACGTGTCAATTGTTCTCAATTGTTCAAAGATGGACGACTAATAAAGAGTTACCACAATTTTTTATGTTCTTTAAATTTTGTAAAGAACCTGACTAGTATAATATGTTAGATAATGTTTAAATTATTTTGAAATAATAAATTCTAACGAGTATATTCATATTTATTGGATTTTTAAAGTGGTTTATGCATCTAGAAAAAAAATTGATAGTAGATCTATTCTTAATTTTGACAAATACAACTTGATATCTCAAATTCATGTATTTGTACATGAATTTTAATGATACTTTAAGTTATCCAAGAATCTATTGGTTATAGATAGGGTTGATTTTTTTTTTGGTAATTATAAGCAAATTTAAATTGAATTTTTTTGTTAGGAATATTGATAATAATATAAAATTTCTAGACTCGAGAATAGAAGAGCGCATTAAAATAGACCCTTCTTGAATTTCCTTCTAAGAAAAGAGTATATTTATCTTAGGTAAATACCACGATATGTGTTAAGTACATTTTCTTATATTTTCGTGTTGTATATATATTTTTGACTACATAACTCTATATTATAACCTGAAGAAAGCAACAAATGCAAATATTAGTATACAAATAATAGTCTCAACGTCTTTAAAAGAAAATAAAAAAAAAATTCGTGAGTTTGGCTCGAAAGTGTATTTCTTTTATATTTTGAGTATTTTGGATTAAATCGGCGTGTTAGCATATCATAGTTTCTTTTGTTGAATTTTTTAAGAAAGTGAAAAATTGTAATGATGGAGAAGTAAAGGATGATCAGAGCTCGAGAGAAGGGTAAGAGAAAGAGAAATGAACTAACTGAATTTTATTAACTAGCAAATGAATACATATGTCACGACCAAAATGTACGACTTGTGATGACGCCAGACATCACTGTCAAGCAAACCAACTCCTTAATTAGTTGAAATAACTTTTTAATTTTTGATATTTATGAAAAATATTTCTTTTCACTTTATTACATATCAACCAAATAAAAACCTGTTAGTTAAAAATAGGGTTTGAATACTACACCATAACAAATATAACTCAAAACATCCCAACCTACTCCAGAACTTGGTGTCACAAGTACATGAGCAATTTCTAAGAATTTATATAACCATCACAAAGCCTGTCTATTATACAAATTGGACATGGGAATATAAACTGAAAGTAAACACAGTGCGAGAGAGACTCCGTCAGCTGCGGATCGCCTCCGGATGATGCAGCTCGCCTAAGTCTCTGAATCCTCCAATCACCATGAAAGTACCTGTGCAATAAAAATACACAGCAAGAGTAGCATGAGTACAAAAAAATAACGTGTACTCAGTAAGTCACCCGTCTAACCTCAGAAAGGTAGTGACGAGAGGTCGCATTAGACACTCATTTGGGTCCAACAATATAATTTATGACAGAATATGGTGAAATACAGTAGACATATAAGACAGTGAGCAGCGAATACGTATCAAGTAGAGAAATCCAGGTAACTACAGAGAATAAACAACAAAGTACACTTTCCTTTTTCCCAAATACAGGTCAGGCCAATATCAATAAAACCGTACCAAATAGTCATGCGCACACAAGGATAAGACAATCGGTCGGGGTCGAAGGAATATCTAATCACTGAATAGGCGTAAAGCTTTATCTAATCACCCTACGACTCGGGTGCTGACACATTTATACCAAATTACCGTAAAGCTTCCCTCGATCGCGAATCATACCTGCAATTCGAGTGCTGACACACTTATACTGAATATTATAAAGTTTGCCCCGCTCGCGAATCATACCTGTGACTCGGATGCTAACACATTTATACCAAAACTCATAAAGCTTCCCTCGATCACGAATCATACCTGCGACTCGAGTGCTGACACACTTATACTGAATATTATAAAGCTTCCCCCGCTCGTGAATCATATCTGTGACTCGGGTGCTGACACATTTATACCAAATTACCATAAAGCTTCCCTCGATCGCGAATCATACCTGCGACTCGAGTGAACACACTTATAATGAATATTATAAAGCTTCCCCCGCTCGCAAATCTTACCTGCGACTCGGGTGCTGACACATTTCTACCAAATTACCATAAAGCTTCCCTCGATGGTGAATCATACCTGCGACTCGAGTGCTGACACACTTATAATGAATATTATAAAGCTTTCCCCGCTCGCGAATCATACCTGCGACTCGGGTGCTGACACATTTCCACACATTAAATCTGTATTTTATCAAGAAAATAGTTTTCTCAGGAAAGTGGTAAAATCTTTATTATAAAAAACATGAAATATAGGTTTTGAAATCATTTATTTTTGAAACTCATTCAAGTTTAATGACATTCCACGATACAACCTAGTCCATGTACACAAATATCCATAGAGAGATAAATTCTCTTTTTAGAAGATTAACAAGATGAACGCTAGTTTTCTTTTAGATATTCAATTATGTCTTCGATTATATTAGCAGTTTAATATTACAGGCAGGATTACAGGTATAACACGTAAGGCATGCTAGTGGGTCCTAGACTACCCGGACATGACATAATAGTAGCTACGCACTGACTCCCGTCACTTCGTGCATACGTAGCCCCCGAAGAAAATAGCATGTATTGAATTAATTCACCAAGTGGGACGATTCCCCCTCAAAAAGTTAGAAAGGAGACTTACCTCGCTCCGAAATTCCCACACCAGCTTCCAAGCCCCTCTGATGACTCCAACGGACGCACAACGCTCTGAAACTACCACATAATGGAAAAGCAATGAAAATTCATCCTAATACTCACAACAAATTCAGATTATATACTTTCCCAACCCCGCTCGGAGAAAAGACCAGAATGCCCTCAGTCCCACGTGCCCGGAAATCCGAAATTCTCGAAGATACATTCTACCCAACGCCCTACTAGCTCAATCATGCAATTTACTCTACATTCCATACTCAAATTCGTGGCTAAATTCCAAATTTACATTTTCTAGGTTTTTCTTCAAAAAACCCAATTCTTCCCACAAGTTCCCATATCAAATTTATGTAATGATCTTGTATTTAACTTGGAAATGAGAAGGGATCACTTACCTCTTGATGCTTGGTGAAAATCTCCCTTTGAAATCCTCAAAAATCGCCCCAACCAAATGAAAAATGTGAGAGAAATGGCACAAACCCGACTTTAAAACATTCTGCCCAGGCCTCTTTCGCACCTGCGATCCAATGGCCGCTCCTGCGGCTCCGCACCTGCGAAACTCCATCGCAGGTGCGGCTCTGACTTGACCCAGCAAATTCCCTCTCCTGCGATCCCCTCTTCACACCTGCGATTCTGAAGGTGCGACCAATCTTCCGCACCTGCGGCCTCCCATCTCCAACCACAATCTCGCACCTGCGGCGCCCTTAGCCGCACCTGCGATCAAAGTCTTGCAGGAGCGGATACACCAGATGACAGCAACCTTCAGCCTTCTCCAATTTCAAATATTGATAAGTCATTCACCCGGAATCCACCCGGGGCCCCCGAGACCCCGTCCAATCACACCAATATGTCCCAAAACATGACACGGACTTGCTCGATCCCTCAAGTCACATCAACCAATGCCGAAATCACGAATCGCACTCAAATCCAATTCTTTAAGAACTTAGAATTTCAAACCTCTACATCCGACGCCAAAACCTATCAAATCACACCCGATTGACCTCAAATTTTGCACACAAGTCATATTCAACATTACAGACCTTCTCCAACTTTCAGAATCGCATTCCGAACTCGATATCAAAACTTCCACTTTCGGTCGGATTTCTCAAAAACCTTCAATTTCTATCTTTAGCAAACTGACCCCAAAATGAACTACGGACATCCAAATTCACTTCTGATCGCGCTCCCAATTACAAAATCACCATACGGAGCTGTTCCCAGACTCGGAATCCCAAACGGACATCAACCTCACTGATATGCACTTCAAGCCCAAATTCATGAAATCCTTCTAAAATGCTAACTCCCACAATATACGCCGAAGCGCTCCCGGGTTATCCAAACCCCGAGCCGGACATACACCCAGGTCCGAAATCATCATATGAACCTGTTGGAACCTTCAAATCCTGATTCGGAGGTCGTTTACTCAAAATTCTAATCTTAGTTGATTTCTCCAACTTAAGGATTCTTAAATGAGAATTTTCTTTCCAAATCAACTCTAAACTTCCTGGAATTCAATTCCGACCACGCCCACGGGTTATAATACCTGAATCGAAGCTTCTCACGACTTCAAACCACTAAACGACGCGCTAGAGCTCAAAATGAGCGGTCGGGTCGTTACATTCTCCCCTACTTAAACCGACGTTCGTCCTCGAACGTGCTAAGAACTGCTCTGGAGTTACCAGAAATCACTGTTTAACACCCCGAGAACCTACCCGTGCTACCACAACCCAGTTGAGTACCTTAGCTTGATCACACCTGAATATTTCTTCTCGCATCCATACAATAAGCTCAGAATTCATTCACACACCTGAAATTTTCTCTAGCCAGGCCTAGTTCCAATATATAAGCACTGCATCAACTAGCACACGATATACTAGATCATAACTGCATACCCTTGCTGAATCGGCACCATGCACCGCATAACTCATCATCTGACAACAATGACGCTCCCTGGACCTTAATAGCCAAGGTCCACGAATCTGATGCTCCCAATGCACCTCATAACAAATATACATGCACCCTGCTATAATGCTGACGATACTACCACAACGGAGGAAATGTGAAGAAATTCATACTCAACTGCAGAGTTAACAAATCCTTGAATACCTCATCTTGACTAGTTATCACTTCATTATGAACCTGAATAATGGCATTTGCTCTTTAATATACACTTCACATAACCTCATCGCACTGATCCCTGATCCGATAATCTCGTCTCACCCAGTACGAACTGCTCAGACAACAAACCACCCCAATATGACCAACAGCCTCACATGATACCACATCGGGCCAATAGGCCATAACTCGAACATGATAATAAGAAACGACTCAGGACCGAACTATTCAGCTCATGCAACTAATATGAGTCCTTACCAAAAAATAGGAAATAAAACATAAGAAAATAAATACATATTAACCCTTCTCATCATCACACTCTTGCGACGTGCAACCCGATCCAAATAACATACCCGTGGCGGCGTGCCACCCAATCCCATCATAAAACTCACATAAGAAAATATAAACGGAGCTGAATCGCTCACTATTACAAATTACTGAATATCGATCACAAGCACGCTAAGTGCGTAATACCATCCTGGGGAGACTGATAGATCCGTATGCAACAAAACTCAAGCACAACTGAGGTGCGATATATATATATACACTCTGGATCTCAAGAGCTATCCTACTCACATAACATCCCCACTACACGGGACCTCAACACATAAGAAATATCAAGTCGTTTCACAACTCGCATGGCACACTCACAATAACACATGAATTAGACGAAGACGGAACAACACCCACTGTTCTAATACCTTTCCATGAAAAGAGCCCTACTTGAAAGGAACATGCCTGGCTCATACGGAGCCCATAATCATATTTAAATCCATCCACAAATATTGAGCCACCTTGCTCGCACCAACTAAGCTAATAGCTTTTTCTTGGGTCCATATTAACCCACCCTCTCTCATAATACACGAGAACAACCATCATCACCGGGACTAACACCCCATAATCCATAATCAACTGAATCGAACGCCCTCCAGGCATAAATTCTCAATTAAGAAATATTGCACTTCTTTATACTCAGTCCAAATCTGAAAACCATCAAGTGACTACATGTCACACTTTATACAATCTTTTCGCGGTCATGCTTCCACGGCCTTCCACACAAGGCAACAAGTCTTCCCATCCATAACACCGACCACACTAAGGCCGCAAAACACATCAAGAACCCATGACCAGGGTACAAAGCCTCTTTCACCGAATATCAATCTCAGGTGAGACTGAAGATAACACCAGCTTACTCTGAACTTTCAAATCACTTTTTCTTGCTTTTCCGAGCTCATGATATCCTTATAAACATCGGACCTAAATCTCGATTCTTACTCCCAGTTACATACTGCTTCCCGCACCTAACTTACCAACATGAGGTAGCACAAGAATTCCATCATAACTTCTGAACCACCAACAGGGTGAACACTTCATCATATAGGAACTTTTTACTTGACTTAATTCAAGAGTACCATCTCAACACACGAGTGAATTCCCATTATCACCCAATCATGCAAATCCTTAAGTAGTAGTCTATACCACCATAACCCTTTCGGGATCCGCCTACACCTGACATGCTATAATACTTGAATGCTTCCACATAAAATCCATTACGACGGCCGACAAGCCCCGCGCACACCGGCACAAACCACATGCATAACTTAATCACACCGAAGGAACTGATTACTGCTGTAAATGAGTCATTTCAACTATGGCTAATCAATCTATCTTCTTTTAATCATCTTCAATTGCATCAGGAATAATAATAACTTCCTTCAACCCATAGCAAACTCAACCCCCACTCATCCCGAGTGACCTTGATTCACGAGACTATGCTGCCCAAATCCCGCAACCCATCTCATACCCTTCTGACAATCTTTTCTTCAATCCGGAGTCTATTTCTCTCACTCCTCCAATATTATCCTGCGTGTTGAAACATATCATAGAACATTCCAACCATCCTTTTTTTTCTCAGAGATTACTCTGCAAAAGCTCGATTCTCGATCATACTGCTGCTTGAAATCCTTAAACGCCTCATTCTTAACTTTTGAACTCACTAGGACCGCTATTGAGAGTCACCCACTCCGACTGACCCCGAATACAATTAACTCCAAGGCTCTCCTAGCACAGGAACACCTCTTTCAAGGAAACACGTGACTGAGTCACTATCCTTACAACTCGCCCATGCCTTAAGCCTAAATCCTGAATCTTCCAAAGCCTAACCCTGGCCCGACAGGGCCAACTTTTGCACATATTCATCAAACCCCACGCACAATTACCATTTTACTCATTTCCCTTAGCTGAAATAACTTGCCAACACGCTGACAATCCGCGACCCTATGCGAAGACAACCATACGACTCAACTGCAGATGGTGGGACTCCCCAACTTTGCGATGTGCTCGACTTCTGCTTCTTACACCTGGCCTCCTAGAAATGGAACCACCTCCTAGCCTCACTCCAGGATCATTCTCTGTAGCTCTCAAACCAGCAGATCACCACGACTTCAAGCTCTCCGAAGATCATCTTTCTCTAGCTGCCTTCATTACCAACCCTTACCCGGTACTGAACCACCGCACCTCACGATCTTTGCCAACCGCTTTATTCAATACTCCTCATCGATACTCAGACCCCACGCAATCGAAAAAACCATAGCACCGACAAACTTAACACATTCCATTCGATCAATGCCGACGACTACACATCACAGGTGCATATCCCATCTTACTTGCAGACACCAAGTCTTACTACTTTATCAGCCCCACCAGGACCATTCATAACCCAAATGCCTTTCCTCTGTCGCACTAGAATACCGAAATCTCGAAACCACACTTTGATAAAGACTCCCTTCAAATCATTCATCATCCCCAACATACGGGCAAGCATTCTATCATCATATCGACATCGCGCGACAATCAATTGCAAACATCATCACTATCCGAGCACAGCCTTAAGGCTCCTAGAAACACAGTTATTGAGCTGAAATGACATATTACCCTTTTTGCAGGGCCATAACAACAGCCACGACCAATTATACATGGAAGCATCTCGGATTAAATTCGTAGCACCATTTCCATTTCCTCAAATTCCTGATCCACAGCAAGCGCTTCGCGATGCGTAATATTGGGTAGGAATGAACATACGCATAAAACTCAAAGGAATCAACTCGCACGATGAAGAATCAAGAAGGGAAGTACTCCGAACAGCCATGTAGCCTCTCGAAGATAAGTACAGACGTATCCGTACCGATCCGCAAGACTCAACTAGACTTGCTCATGACTTGTGAGACCTATGAGAACCTAGCGCTCTGATACCATGTTGTCATGACCAAAAATCTACGAGTTGTAATGGCACCGGACACCACTGTCAGGCAAGCCAACCCCTTAATTAGTTGAAATAACTTTCCGATTTTTGACATTTATGAAAAATATTTCCTTTCACTTTATTACATATCAACCAAATAAAAACATGTTAGTTAAAAACGAGGATTTGAATACTACGCCATAAAAAATATAACCCAACACATCCCAACCTACTCCAGAACCTGGTGTCACAAGTACATGAGCAATTTCTAAGAATTTATACAACCATCAAAAAGCTTGTCCAAAATACAAATTGGACATGGGAATATAAACTGAAAGTAAACACAGTGCGAGAGAGACTCCGCCAGCTGCGGATCGCCTCCGGGTGATGCAGCTCGCCTAAGTCTCTGAATCCTCCAATCGCCATGAAAGTACTTGTGCAATAAAAATGCATAGCAAGTGTAGCATGAGTACAGAAAAACAATGTGTAATCTGTAAGTCGTCCACCTAACCTCATAGAGGTAGTGACGAGAGGTCGCATTAGACGCTCACTAGGGTCCAACAATATAATTTATGACAGAATATGGTGAAATACAGTAGACATGTAAGACAGTGAGAAGCGAATACGTATCAAGTAGAGAAATCCAGGTAACTACAGAGAATAAACAACTAAGTACACTTTCCTTTTTCCCAAATACAGGTCAGGCCAATATCAATAAAACCGTACCAAATAGTCATGCGCACACAAGGATAAGACAATCGGCCGGGGTCAAAGGAATATCTAATCACTGAATAGGCGTAAAGCTTTCATCGCTCACAAATCATACCTGTGACTCGGGTGCTGACACATTTATACCAAATTACCATAAAGCTTCCCTCGATCGCGAATCATACCTACGATTCGAGTGCTGACACACTTATACTGAATATTATAAAGCTTCCCCCGCTCGCGAATCATACCTGCGACTCGGGTGCTGTCACATTTATACCAAATTACCATAAAGATTCCCTCGATCACGAATCATACCTGCGACTCGAGTGCTGATACACTTATACTGAATATTATCAAGTTTTCCCCGCTAGCGAATCATACCTGCGACTCGAGTGCTGACACATTTATACCAAATTACCATAAAGCTTCCCTCGATCACGAATCATACCTGCGACTCGAGTGCTGACACATTTATACCAAATTACCATAAAGCTTCCCTCGATCACGAATCATACCTGCGACTCAAGGGCTGACACACTTATACTGAATATTATAAAGCTTCCCCCGCTCGTGAATCATACCTGCGACTCGGGTGCTGACACATTTCCACACATTAAATCCGTATTTTATCAAGAAAATAGTTTTCTCAAGAAAGTGGTAAAATCCTTATTATAAGAAACATGAAATATAGGTTTTGCAATCATTTGTTTTTTAAACTCATTTGTCAAGTTTAATGACATTCCACGATACAACCTAGTCCAGGTACACAAATATCCATAGAGAGATAAATTCTCTTTTTAGAAGATTAACAAGATGAACTCTAGTTTTCTTTTAGATATTCAATTACGTCTTTGATTATATTAGCAGTTTAATATTACAGGAAGGATTACAGGTATAACATGTAAGGCATGCTAGTGGGTCCTAGACTACCCGGACATGACATAATAGTAGCTACGCACGGACTCCCGTCACCTCGTGCGTACGTAGCCCCCGAAGATAATAGCATGTATTGAATTAATTCACCTGGGGGGCCGATTCCCCCTCAAAAAGTTAGAAAGGAGACTTACCTCGCTCTGAAATTCCCACACCGGCTTCTAAGCCCCTCTGATGACTCCTACAGACGCACAATGCTTCGAAACTACCACATAATGGCAAAGCAATGGAAATTCATCCTAATACTCACAACAAATTCAGATTATATACTTTCCTAACCCCGCTCAGAGAAAAGACCAAAATGCCCTCTGGCCACATGCTCAGAAAACCAAAATTCTCGAAGATACATTCTACCCACAGCCCAACTAGCTCAATCATGCAATTTACTCTACATTCCATACTCAAATTCGTGGCTAAATTCAAAATTTACATTTTCTAGGTTTATCTTCAAAAACCCCAATTCTTCCCACAAGTTCCCATATCAAATTTATGTAATGATCTTGTATTTAACTTGGAAATGAGAAGGGATCACTTACCTCTTGATGCTTGGTGAAAATCTCCCTTTGAAATCCTCCAAAATCGCCCCAACCAAATGAAAAATGTGAGAGAAATGGCACAAACCCGACTTTAAAACATTCTGCCCAGGCCTCTTTCGCACCTGCGATCCAATGGCCGCTCCTGCAGCTCTGCACCTGCGAAAACTCCATCACAGGTGCGGCTTTGACTTGACCCAATAAATTCCCGCTCCTGCGATCCCCTCTTCACACCTGCTATTCCCCAGGTGCGACCAATCTTCCGCACTTGCGGCCTCCTCAGATCAAGCCACAATCTCGCACCTGCGGCTCTGCACCTGCGGTCAAAGCCTCGCAGGTGCAGTTACACCAAATGACAGCAACCTTCAGCCTTCTCCAACTTCAAATATTGATCTGTCACTCACCCGGAATCCACCCGGGGCCCCCGAGACCCCGTCCAATCACACAAACCTGTCCCAAAACATGACACGAACTTGCTCGAGCCCTCAAGTCACATCAAAAAATGTCGAAATCACAAATCGCACTCAAATCCAATTCTTTAAGAACTTAGAATTTCAAACTTCTACATCCGACGCTAAAACCTATCAAATCACACCCAATTGACCTCAAATTTTGCACACAAGTCATATTCAACATTACGGACCTGCTCCAACTTCTGGAATCACATTCCGACCTCGATATCAAAACTTCCACTTTCGGTCGGATTTCTTAAAAACCTTAAATTTCTATCTTTAGCCAAATGACCCCAAAATGACCCACGGACAACCAAATTCACTTCCAATCGCACTCCCAATTCCAGAATCACCATACGGTGCTGTTACCAAGACTTGAAATCCTAAACAGACATCAACCTCACTGATATGCACTTCAAGCCCAAATTCATGAAATCCTTCTAAAATGCTAACTTCCACAATATACGCCGAAGCGCTCCCGGGTTATTCAAACCCCGAGATGGACATACACCCAGGTCCGAAATCATCATACGAACCTGCTGGAACCTTCAAATCCTAATTTGGAGGTCGTTTACTCAAAATTCCAATCTTAGCTGATTTCTCCAACTTAAGGCTTCTGAAATGAGAATTTTCTTTCCAAATCAATTCTAAACTTCCTGGAATTCAATTCTGATCACGCCCACGGGTCATAATACCTGAAACGAAGTTGCTCACGACTTCAAACCGCTAAACGACGCGCTAGAGCTCAAAACAACTGGTCGGGTCTTTACAACATATATACAACATGCGTGTGAGTACCACTATGTCTAATGCTAATCAACTAATGTAACTAATACTAACTCAATTAACTGACCACTCAAACTAACAGCTAAGATAAGTTTACATATAATTAATACAAAATTAACAATATCTCAATACCCCTCCCCCCCCCCCCCCCNTGGAAGTGAGGTTGTCACTGTCAACTTGCTCATAATTGTTGCATGCTTGACTCCAGTAAGGGCCTTGGTTAATACATAAACTAACTGGCAATCAGTCCCAACATGATGAAGAGACACCCAGCCTTCCTACAGTTTGTCGCTTACAAAGTGGCAATCGACTTCAATGTGTTTGGTTCGTTCGTGGAAAACAAGATTTCTAGCTATGTATATGGCAGACTGGTTGTCACAAAACACTGTGACAGGCTTAGAAAATGGAACTGTCAGTTCATCAAAGAGTCTGCACAACCAAGCAAGTTCACCAACTACATTCCCCAGGGCTCTATACTTTGCTTCAGTAGAGGATAGGGATATGGTGGCTTGTTTCTTGGACTTCCAGCTGATTGGACTATCACCAAGAAGTACCAAATATACATTGACAGACTTCCTTGAGTCTGGACAAGCTTCCCAATCAGAGTCACAATACCCTCTAACAGTACAATCAGAATTTGCAGACATGAAGATCCTAAGGGTAGGTCAATCTTCAAATATCTAAGCAAATGATAAGAGGACTTCAAGTAAGGTTTCCTAGGATCTTGCATGAATTGATTAAGGTGATGCACACTGTATGCAATATCCAGTCTTGTATTTGTGAGGTAGTTCAATTTGCCTATCAGGGTCCTATAGAGAGAGGGGTATATCAAGGTCACACCTTCCTTGGATTTGAGTTTGACATTAGGATCCAATGGTGAACTGAAAGCACTACAATGGAGGAACTCATACTCCTTCAGTAGATCAAGTGAAAACTTTCTTTTGGAGATTATGTCACCATCCTCCCTGTAGAGAACTTCTAGACGTAGGAAATAGTGTAGTCTTCCCAAGTCCTTGATTCTAAATTGAGCAAGTAGAAAGTTTTTCAACAATGTGATCTCCTTTGAATTGTTCTCAATAATGGTTATATCATCCACATAAACAACAAAATAATGATAGAAGAGCCAGTATTCTTGTAAAACAGAGAATAATCATTAAGAGAGTGAACATATCTTTTGGAGAACAAAGCTTCAGCTAGTTTAGTGCATACCATTGTCGACTAGCCTGCTTCAATCCATATAGTAATTTATTCAACTTGCACACTAGTCCAGGTGCATCAATCAATACACCCGGAGGAAAATCCATGTACACTTCCTCGTATAGACCTCCATGAAGGAACACATTATTTACATCAAGTTGAAATATCCCTAAATGTTTCTTTATTGCAGTTGCTATGAGTGCCTTGATAGTGGTCATTTTCACAACTGGTGAAAAAGTCTGAGTATAATCAACACCAGCCAGCTAAGAATACCCTTTTACCACCAACCTGGCCTTGAATCTCTTAATACTACCATCAGCTTTGTGTTTGATTATATACACACATCGACAGCCTATTGGCTTCTTCCATACATATGCAAAGGAACTAAGTCCCAAGTGTGATTGGCATGGAGTGCTTCAAAATCTATCAGCATGGTTGCTTGCTAAGTAGGATTCAAAGATGCTTCCTCATAAGAGTTTGCGTCACTATCATCACAAATACTTTGCACAAGTTGCTGACTATTAGGAACCAATATTTATCCAATATTAGTAGTTATTAGTGTTTTATGGTGGAACATTTTTCCCTCATAGGCATTTTATTCGCACAAAACTTCATACAAAAAGCAGTAACAATTGAAGTTGTTCTGGCTAGAGTCTAGGGATAAGGCAGCCAACAAAGCAAGTAATTAAGGTTTTAATTTATCTTTCATTTATCCTTGACTTTTAGGGGTCGTTTGGTATGCTGGATAAAGTGGGATAAAATGTGGTACTAAATTTCTTCTATATGTTTTATTAACGGTATTGTATACGGGCTTGCCCTTTGTATGACTAATCGATACTGGAATATGATAGGACAAGGTTCAACATTGTGTTATATCAAACCATGGTGTGGAGTTATATTACCAAGCTCTTGGCCCAGAGACCGATTAAGATCGAGATCGGCCAAGATCCAGACTGAACAAGATAGAGATCAAGTGAGACCGAGGGAAGCTTACCGAGCCAGATAACAGAAAGCCAAAATATCCGCAATCGAATGAGGATCACGGCGGAAATACGGAACATATCAAGAAGAGGCCTATTAATTAGTCAATCATGAGATTTCTTACTTCATCTGGAACTGTATCAAGAGTAGAACTCCCCTACTATATAAAGGGGGTCTGATCATTAAAACACATCACATTTACGCAACATAAAGCAATACACTTCCTTCTTCTAGCTTTCCATCTCTTGTTACTCTGTTCTTATATCCGTTGAATCTTCACTTGGTTCAAGGGTGATCGAACTCAAGGGCCAAGGTCTATTCGATTCGTTTGGTTTGCATTTATTTCTTTTACAGTCAATTTCAATATTAATATATATATATATATATATATATATATATATATATATATATATATATATTCTCAATTTGTGTCAAGTTATATCACGTATCCTTAAAATCAGGTAAAAATTCAATTGTTATCCGTTTTTTGTGTATACACTTTGACAACCACAGTGGGGCTAAGGATAATAGTGATTGCCTGGTACTAACCTTTGTAACACACACTATTTTACACTTGTTCTTATGAGTATATTTGATTCCGGGATCAACATGTCAAACTTTCAGGCATCACCCATACACGTGGACAACGACTTTGGACATCATGATGAAAATGACAACATAGCACCAGGGAACGACGTACCTAAAATTGGCCTCGATGGAGTTCCGGTTGTAGATCCAATCGACGCCAGCTCCCATGTGGCCATTACTGCAAATTTGGTCGTCGATCTCGAGAGTAGCATCCGCAGGGATGTTCGATCGGCCACTCAGAGCACACATGGCGGCGAAGAAGGCAGAATCAGCCTTCGGATGATCATGGAGATGTTGCAGGCTTAACAAGCCGCAATAGCACAACTCCAAAGGAAGAACCATGCACCAAGAAGGATCGAGCCTGAGACGTCCCAGGAAGTTGTTTACAGGGTCGAATCGGTGTCAAGGAAATCAAACGGAAATGAATCGAGGAGCGATCCCGAAATCATGAAGATGCTCGAGGAACTAACAAAGTGAGTTAAATCGGGGAAAAGAAGATCGAAGGCAACGGCAAGAAGGTGGAAACCTATAACTCTAGGGTTGACCAGATCCCTAGGGCATCACCAATATTGAAGGGTTTGGATTCCAAAAAGTTCGTACAAAAGCCCTTCCCCCTGAGCGCGGCTCCCAAACCAATCCCTAAGAAGTTCCATATGCCCGAGATTCCTAAGTATAATAGAATGACCGACCCCGAGGAGTATGTCAGCTCTTACACATGTGCAATTAAAGGGAATGATCTAGAGGACGATGAGATCGAATCCGTGTTATTAAAGAAATTCGGGGAGACCCTGTCAAAGGGAGAGATGATATGGTACCATATTTTACCATTAACTCTATTGATTCTTTTGCCATGCTTGCAGATTCTTTTGTAAAAGCACACGCCGGAGCCATAAAGGTCGAGACTAGGAAGTCAGACCTTTTTAAGGTAAAGTAGAAAGATAACGAGATTCTCAGAGAGTATGTATCTCAGTTCCAAATGGAACGAATGGATCTACCACCGGTCGCCGATGATTGGGCCACTCAAGCTTTCACTCAAGGACTAAATGTACGAAGCTCAGTGGCTTCACAACAGTTGAAATAGAACTTGATTGAATACCCGGTTTTTACCTGGGCCGATGTACATAATCGATATCAATCAAAGATTAGAGTCGAGGATGACCAGCCGGGGGCTCCTTCCGGGTCCGTTTATCCTATCAGGTCCATTGACAGAATCAAGAGGGACATTGATCGAGAACCAAGGTTGAACAGGTATAGATACTAGCCGTAAAATGGAGATCGTAGGAGCAACGGACCTGGGCACATCCTTGTACGAGGTGAAAGGAGAAATGATCGAGGCCAGATCTCTCGAGGGAAAATGACCAAGAATGGTTTCGATAGGCCTACCGGACCTAAAGAAGCACCACGATTTTCGGAATATAACGTCAATGTTGACGATCCGCCATCGTATCGGCTATCAGACGCATCAAAGACACTAAAAGGCCTCGACCTATGCATACCTATCCATCCCAGATAAATCCCAACCAAATGTGCAAGTATCATAGCACGCTTGTCCATATAACGAATGATTGGAGACAGTTGAGGGAAGAAGTAGCCTTGTTATTCAACGACGGGCACCTGCGGGAGTTTCTAAGTGATTGAGCCGAGAATCATTTCACAAACAGAGATTACAACAAGAAAAATGAGCAAGAAAAACCGCAACACGTCATTCACATAATGGCCAATGTTAACACGCACCAAGGTGTCGATCACAAGGGAGAAACGAACTCGGGATTATGTAATAGAAGGAACCTTGTCCTTCAACGACGAAGATGCAGAAGGGATCGTGCAACCCCATAATGACGCACTGGTAATATCTGTACTCATGAATAAGACTCAAGTTAAACGTGTGTTAACTAGGGTTGTGCATGGATCGGATCAGATCGAATTTAGCACTTTCGGATCGGATTTTAGATTCTAGAAAATGCAATCCAAATCCGATCCGAATTAATCGGATCGAATTTTAAAGTTTGGATCGGATCGGATTTTTGGATTTCGGATCGGATTATTATGCCTCAAAGTTGCAAACTCATATGTATATTTTGTTTGTAAAAGAGGCAATACAGTGAGAAAAATTGATGTTTCTGCAATTATGAGAGTACTATGGTGACAATATAGCTAAATCCATCAATTGTAAAGTTATAACTTGGCGGAAAATGTAAAGGAAGTATTAATTATCTGAAATTAAATTTTAGTAGTTATACATGCCCTTATAATTTTGAATTTCGGATCAGATTACCAATCCGATCCGGAATTCAAAATTTTAATAAACACAATCCGAAATCCGATCTAATCCAAAATTGAAGGGATCGGTTCGGATTTCGAATATTCGATCCAAATGAACAGCCCTAGTGTTAACTGATCCAGGTAGTTCGGCCAACATCATTCGATCGAGGGTCATAGAGAAACTCGGCCTACAAGACCAAGTTGTGCCAGCGACCTGAGTGCTAAATGGATTCGACATGGCTTGTGAAACTACTAAGGGCGAGATAACTTTGCCAGTGAACGTGGTCGGGACCATCCAGGAGACAAAGTTCCATGTGATCGAGGGAGACATGAGGTATAACGCCCTGTTCGGGAGACCATGGATCCACAACATGAGGGCAGTGCCTTCAACCCTTTACCAGGTTCTAAAATTCCTAACTCCAGAGGGAATTAAAACAATCTATGGGGAGCAACCCGCCGTAAAGGAAATGTTTGTCGTTGACAAAGTTATTCCAGTATTGGCAATCTCATCGATGAAGGGATCAAATTTGAAGGGAAAATAGGAGTCCAAATAGTAATCATAGACGCCGGCCTCGACCCAACTAGAGAAGCAGAGGACTGACAAAGATGATGAATATGGGGTCCCTCGATCTTTCATAGTCCCCGATGACTCCGATGCTACCAAATCAATGGTCGAAGAGCTGGAGCAAGTCATACTAATCGAACACTGCCCGAACAAAAGGTATACCTGGGCTCGGTGTTAACCCCAAAGATCAAGAAAAAAATTATCCAATTTCTTATAGCTAACATGGATTGTTTTGCTTGGTCCCATCATATGACAGGGATCCCATCGGAAATCACCACCCATAAATTAAGCTTCGACCCGAAATTCTATCCGATGAAGCAGAAAAGAAGACCTTATTCTGACATCAAGCATGCCTTCATCAAAGATGAGGTAACCAACCTTCTTAAAATAGGGTCCATCCGGGAAGTAAAATACCCTGAATGGTTAGAAAATGTAGTAGTAGTAGTAGTAGTCCCTAAAAAAGGGAACAAACTTAGAATGTGTGTAGATTACAAGGATTTAAATAAAGCATTCCCTAAGGATTCTTTCTTTTGCCTAATATCGATCGCATGATCGATGCCACGACCGGCCACGAGATCCTCAGTTTTCTCGATGCCTATTTCGGGTACAACCAAATATAAATGAACCTGGATGATCAAGAAAAGACCTCTTTCATCACTACATATGGTACCTACTCTATAACGTAATGCCATTTGGATTAAAAAATGTTGGTGCCACTTATCAACGCCTAGTAAACTGGATGTTCAAAGAACAAATAGGGAAATCTTTGGAAGTTTACGTTGATGGAATGTTAGTTAAGTCCCTGTGACCAGAGGACCATTTGAAGCATTTGCAGGAAACCTTCAGTATATTGACGAAATACAATATGAAGTTGAACTCGGAATAATGCGTGTTCGGGGTCGAGTCAGGAAAATTTCTCGGATTCATGTTATCCAACTGAGGAATCAAGATCAACCCCCACAAGATCAAAGCTATCGAGAACAGCACGGTAGTAGACAATGTAAAGGTCATGCATAGGTTAACCGGGCGCATAGCCTCCCTAGACGATTCATCTCGCGGTCCTCCGATAAGAGCCATCGATTTTTCTCGTTGTTGAAGAAGAAAAATAACTTCTCATGGACTCTGGAATGCCAGCAGGCCTTGGAAGAGCTAAAACGTTACTTATCGAGCTCGCCGCTACTTTATATGCCGAGTGCAGAAGAACAACTGTACTTATATTTAGCGGTATCGGAGATGCGGTAAGTGAAGTCCTGGTCCGTGAAGAAAGGTACGTAATTTCCAATTTATTATGTTATTCGGACCTTAGGTGAGGCCGAAAGTAGGTATCCTCACCTAGAAAAGTTGGCGCTCTCTTTGATAAACGCCTCTAGGAAACTAAAATCATAGTTTCAATGTCACCCTATATGTGTTATAACAACTTATCCACTTCGAAGTATTTTGCATAAACCTGAGCTTTTGGTACGATTGGCCAAATGGGTCGTAGAAATAAGCAGGTATGATATTGAATATCGACCCCGAACAACCATTAAGTCTCAAATTTTGGTAGACTTTATGGCTGACTTCACGCCAGCCCTAGTAACCGAGGTTGAAAGAGAGTTGATGGTAAACTCAGGTACGTCCTTGGGAGTCTGGACCCTCTTTAGGGACGGTGCTTCGAACGCAAAAGGGTCCAGACTCAGCATCGTGCTAAAACCACCCACAGGCAACGTGCTAAGGCAATCTATTAGAACTGTGAAATTGACGAACAATGAGGCCGAATATGAGGCCATGATTGCAGGTCTCGAACTAGCCAAAGGCTTCGGAGCGAAGGTGACCGAAGCCAAATGTGACTCCCTCCTCGTGGTGAACCACGTTAATGGAACCTTCGAAATTAGGGAAGAACGAATGCAAAGATACCTGGATAAGTTACAAGTAACTTTGCACCGATTTAAGGAGTGGAATTTGCAACATGTACCTCGAGATCAGAATAGTGAGGTTGATGCCCTGGCAACTTAGGGTCATCGGTCGAGGACAACGATCTCAATTCGGGGGCTATCGTGCAACTCATGAGGTCAGTAGTCAAATAAGGCCACACTGAGATAAACTCCACAATCTTGACCTAGGATTGGAGAAATAAATATATAGAGTATTTGAAAACCAGAAAAGTTTCCCTCAGATCCAAAAGAATTGAGGGCCCTACGCACGAAGGCAGCACGATTCACCTTATCCAAAGACGGAACCTTGTTCAGAAAAATGTTCGATGGTCCACTAGAGATATGTCTAGGACTGGGAGATTTCGAGTATGTTCTGAGGGAAGTTCACGAGGGCACTTGCAGAAATCATTCTGGTGTCGAATCATTGGTTCAAAAGGTAATCAGAGCCGTCTATTACTGGATCGACATGGAAAAATATGCGAAAGAGTTTGTTAAAAAATGTGACAAATTCCAAATACATGCATCGATGATTCACCAACCCAAGGAACTACTCCATTCGGTCTTGTCATAATGGCCATTCATGAAGTGAGGAATGGACATCGTTGGCCCTCTTCCATGGGAACTAGGTAAAGATCAATTTATTTTATTTATGACTGACTATTTTTCTAAGTGGGTTGAATCACAGGACTTCGAGAAGTTAAGGAGAAGGAACTCATCGAATTCATTTGGGATCACATCATATGTCAATTCGGGATGCCATTCGAAATTGTGTGTGATAACGGGAAATGGTTCATCGGCAGCAAAGCAACCAAATTTCTCGAAGATCATAAAATCAAAAGAATCCTATCAACACCTTATCATCCTAGCAGGAACGGGCAAGCCGAATCGACCAACAAAACCATCATCCAAAATATTAATAAGAGGCTAACTGACGCCAAAGGAAAGTGGAAGGAAATTCTGCCCGAAGTTCTTTGGGCATACTGCACAACCTCGAAGTCCAGTACCGGGACTACCCCATTCTCATTGGTTTATGGCGCTGAAGCTCTAATACCGGTCTAAGTCGGAGAATCGAGTATAACGTGTTGATATTCAACAAAGGAATCAAATGACGAGGCCATGAATACAAGCCTAGAATTATTGGATGAAAGGTGTGAAGCCTCCCTCGTCTTAATGGCCGCCCAAAAACAACGGATCGAGAGATACTACAATTGAAGAGCCAATCTTCGATATTTTAATGTCGGGGACTTAGTGATAAGAAAATTCACCCTCAACACTCAAAATCCAAATGAAGGAAAATTGGGTCCGAATTGGGAAGGACCGTACCAGATTCTTCAGGTCATCGAAAAAGGGTACTACAAGCTCGAAACAATGAATGGAGAATAACTACCGAGAAATAGGAATATATCTCACCTAAAATGGTAAAACTGCTAAGGAACGACCCCTTTCCATTTATTTTTTATTTCAGACTAACACTTGCAGGTGGTCAACGAGAAACGACAATGGATATTTTGGCGAACGCCACGAAGTCTTTAGGTCTGAAAGCACGTGTTGCACTCTTTTTTCCTTAGACCGTTTTTGTCCCAAATGGGTTTTTCTGTGAGGTTTTTAACGAGGCAACAATGAATCGCGCTAACTTAAAATCAATCCCGACTATGAATCGGCACCGAAGATCAATTCAACAATATCCGAGGTTCCTTTACAATCAACCTCGAATACAAGGGGGGCTACCCTTGGATATGCATTATCTTCGAATATCAACTCTAGCAAGGAAACTACTTCATAAAGGTAGGGTCTCGATAGATAGGATTTATTGTAAGGTCCAAACGGTCAAAACAAATCGTGCCCACGTAGATTGCTCGAGCCCTGGCACAAACACGTATGCATGTATGATTGTTGTGATCCAGAATAAAGAGAAGTACTTTCCCTGAAATCGTCGTATGTTTTAAAAAATTTCCTATTTACATCCCCTTAAACAGCTTCGTACTTCCAAAAATAACAAGCCCAATAGCAATACATAACCAGAATGCGAATGACCACCCCCTCACTCGGGGACTGCCTTCCAACTCAAACAGCCCAAGTCATCGGGCCTCAGGGGCAAAAGACCTATTAGGCAACTCCCCGGTTTCTAAAGGCCACGGCCAATCCAATCAGGGACTGTTATCTCGGGCAAGCCCGGATAACTCGAGAAAATAATCCCAATGGGTAGTTCCCGAACTAAAAGGCTACGGTCAATTTAACATGGCTTGGAGATGTCCGAAACCCGTAACAGAAAATAGGCCTTCAAAAAGAGAAAAAATTTCACAGCCAGTTCTAAAGGCTGCCCTTGGAAAAGTCGTAAACTTAAGATATTTTCAGGGGAAAATCTTCGGTAACATCGAACACCAACAACTCCTTAACCCATAAAGGCAATAAAAGTAAGATTTGTTCGAACCCTCGAACACAGCCTTATTGTTTCATGCTAAGGAATTTCGACCTTTGTGAATACAAGTAATAAAGCAAAGGAAAAATTTGAGAGCTGAAAGGGGAAGAAAAGCCTTATATATGTAATAATTTTTCACAAAATCCAGATTGTCCTTATACAAAAATTTACAATGGACAAAACGGCCTCCAAAAAGATGCAAAATAAATAAAAAATATAAATTCTTGAGTGGCCTATTCTTCATCAGAGGTAGCATCTCAATCCTTGGGAGCTTCCTTGTCTTCGGACTCGCTTAAGCTCTCGGAATCTTCCTCAGGACAGGCCAGCTTCCGGGCCCTGGCTTCCTTTACTTTGGCATTCTCGATTTCATCCATAATATCGAAGCCCTGAGCATGAACTCCCTCGAGGGATTTCCTACGAGATTTCCATTTTGCATGATCCACCATGCTCTTGGCTTTTTCCTGGATGGCCTCGACATCGACCTTAAATTGGTCCACTTTAGCATCAACTTTGGTGTTGGCCATGACCACCTCAAATCTGGCCACTTCGAGTTCATTGGCCAAGTTTGCTCTATCAGAAACAACCAAGTCCAACTGAGATTGAAGCTCCTTGATTTTCTCGACCTGCACCGAGGCCTTCTCTTTTGCATCTTGGAGCAGGGTCTCGGCCGACTCTAGTTGTGCTTGGATAGTTTCCTTTTTTGAGGCTAAGATGTCCATATTCTTCTTGTATTCTTCAGCCTTGGTTGTATTGTATCTGCTTGTTTCTGAAGCTCCCCGATCTGTTTGAGCCTTTGCCGGACCTGCAGGATCGGATTGCTATTTACTATCTCCAATTCATCTTCATTATCGTGAAGCAATCGGAATACCTGCTCGGCTATCTCGGCATGCTCGTCTCGAGCCATTACTAAATCGGCCTGAAGCTTTCACTGAGAAGCTTGTAGGTGTCACTTTTCTCAGTGAGGTCCCGGACCTCGGCTTCATGATGAGTTAATTCCTCCCAATATCAGAGGAAAGCCTCGTGATGCAGCACTGAAACCTGCAAGCATAAGGGAAAGATGTTGTGGTTATTTACAACTTTAAAAGTTAGAATATATGAGAAAGAAAAGACACGTGAATTTACCCGATTTAATGTTTGTTGGGCTTCATTGAATAGGCATCGAATTTCCACCTGGTCCATCACTGCATGATCTTCTTCGGTCACCAAACATTGAAGGTAACTAACGACCTCCACGGGGGAAAAGAAAACCCGGGCATCCTCCAGGATAGAAAATGCTATTGATTGTCTTCGTTCAAGATTAACACTTGGGACCGGGATCGATCCACCAGTTTTGGGCCCGATGAAGACGCGGTGGCACCTGGTAACGTCTTCCAAAGTGGAGGACTCAGCCCTATCCATGAAGCAATAATATCATTCACCTACTGAGGACTCAATATACCGGCCTCATGGATCATGGAATCCGAAATCTGAGGAGACCCGCTGATGTCGACCCCTCCAAGTTTGTCTATTAGGGCACTTTCCGCAGCTCGAGAACCATCGCCCTGGTCTCTCTCTCGACCCCCTAGCTTGGGAATAATGGGATCGACCCTTTCTAGCTCAAAAGTTTCAGCTAGAGCTCTCTCACCAACCTCCTTATGTCGGGATGTTTCAGCTTCAGCGCCCCCCGGTTCGAGAACTTCTTGTAAAGTGACACCGGACCACACGTGGGCCACCAGTTTGGAATTATATTCCTCTTCTTCTTCTTTAGACCCATCCCTTAATCGGCGGATTGAGTCCTAAGTCATAGCCCGGTGTCCCCCCGGTCTTGTGAGACCTCCTTGCCAGTCTCTTCTTTTCTGAGCACGAGGAACTCGGAGCCCCTTTCCTCTTCTTCTCGTTGGCCTTCTTCGGAGCAGGTGGTTGGGAAGGACTTCTTCGCCACCAGATGAGGGCCTTATTGCAACATCCTTCCCAGGCCTACAAAGGAAAAAAGATGAGTAAGCTCGAGAAGAATCCCGAACGATCACCGTTCTAAGAAAGAAACTTACCATGATTGCGGGCTTCCCATCGACCCTTCAATAACTCCATCCAAGCACGCTTGGAGTACGGCCTCTGTAACATAAGGCCTTTAACCCATTCCTTAAGTTCCGGAATTGGGTCCGGTATCTGGGACACAGTTGCAATGCCAAAAAACATCAATGAAGAAACAAATAAGAAGAAAATCAACGAGATTAAAACTTCAAAGCGAAGTACTACTTACGTTGCATGTTCCATTTCTCGGGAAATGGCATGTCTCCAGTAGGGAGCAGGTCCAAAGTCTTCACTCGAACAAATCGACCCATCCAGCCTTGGTCCTAAGATTCGTCTATGCTGGAGAACGGGGCCCTACTAGCCTGGCGAGCAAGCTTGATCATTCCCCTTTGATAGAGTCGGGGACTGTAGAGGCGCATAAGGTGGTCGAGGGTAAAGGGACATCCCTCGATCTTGCTTACAAAAAATCGGAGGAGAATCACTATTCTCCAAAAGGAGGGATGGATCTGGCTGAGAGTCACATCATAACTTTTGCAAAAGGCAGTGATGATAGGATATAAGGGACCCAACGTGAAGGGGTAAGTGTAAGCACTTAGAAAACCTTCCACGTGTGTAGTGATCGATTCCTCGGGCGAAGGAACTATCACATGCTTATTTTTCCAGTTGCAGTCCTCTTTAGCCTCGGTGAGCAGATCTTCGTTGATTGTACATATGTACCTCGAGACCGGCTCACATCGGTCTAGTACCTGTCACGACCCCAAATCAACAAGGGTCATGATGGCGCCTATCGTGAAACTAGGCTAGCCGTCTAACACAATGGAATCAACAAGAAAATATATCCTCATATTCTAATAAAGATTTCCTTTTTAGGACAAGCTCAACAAGAAGGTAATAATCCAGACGATCAAAACCTAATACTGACCCAGGCCTCTTAAGTCAACTGTCATGAGCATCTAAGACGGTAAATACAACGTATAAGACACTGACGTTGCTGCTAACATAAATCCAAAGTGTGAAAAATCAATGAACTGGGAAAGGAAAGGAGATGAGTTGGGGACATTGAGCATCTACCTCGATCCTCGAACAAACTCCAAGCACGTAAGAAATCAACTAGCGAGATGGCCCGATACCTGGATCTGCACACAGAGGTGCAGGGAGTAACGTGAGTACGCCAACTCAGTAAGTAACCAAAGTAACTAAAAACTTGAATGCATTGACGGGCTTTTATAAATCAAAATTTCATAAAAACAGTAATTCAACTTTTATTAGAAAATCTCAGTATAAAGAAGAGTGAGAAAAACAGTAAATTTCACAATGTAACAGCCTCTCAGGCACAGTATCACTCATAACAAGGTCTCTCAGTCATTCATAAATTACATTATCGGTATTCCATGCTCACACTAAGCACTCTCACTTACTAGGTACCAGGTATCCACACAACTGTTGCGGCGTGCAGCCCGATCCACCTAAAATATGTTGCGGCGTGTAGCCCGATCCATATAACATATGATGCGGCGTGCAGCCCGATCCAATATATATATAGACGATTGTGCTCACTGGGGGTATACAGAATCCGGAAGGGCTCCTACAGCCCAAGCACTATGTTGTTGCGGCGTGCAGCCCGATCCAATATACGTATGCTGCGGCGCGCAGCCCGATCCATAACTATCCTCACAAATCTCGGCTCTCGGCCTCACTCAGCATCCTCTCAAGCCACTCGGGCAACTCATCTCAACATCACGGAGCTCAGCCCAAAATACCTCACAGTACTCTAAACAGTGTAATAACAGTGGAAATAGCGACAAGTAGTAAGCCTGACTGAGTTCACAAATTAATTGCTAACATAGTGTGAGAATAGTGTAAAAATACCCCTGAGGATCTAAACAGATCGGCACAAGGCCCCAAACATGGCTTATATCCCATAAATAATTATAAGTCTCTAAAATATAGGTTATTTCATGATTTCAAATCAATTATACGGCTTACTAGTTGATATGGGACGGACAAAGTCACGATCCCTATTGGTGCACGCCCACACGCTCGTCACCTAGCATGTGTGTCACCTTATTTATCAAAACAATGTGAAATGTCGGGGTTTCATACCTCAAGTCTAGAGTTACAATCGTTACTTACCTCAAAACCGGTTAAAAATACTAGTCCGCGGTGACTTTGCCTCTAGATTCAGCCTCCGAGTGCTCCAAATCTACCAAAAATCATATTTAGATCATTGTTATATTCCAAGGAATGGAACCCATTCGAAAATTATCAGAATTACCCAAAAATCCCGAAATTGGTCAAACCTGACCCCGGGCCCACGTCTCGGAACTTAATAAAATTTACACCACAAGAATCCTCATCCTCCCACGAGTCTATACATACCAAGAACACTAAAATCGGAGTCCAAATGGCCACTCAAATTCCCATTTTAAGGTTTCTTAATCACAAGCCCTAATTACCCATTTTTAGCACTAATTTTCCCAATTTTCACCACTAATCAGACCTTTAATCACATATAAACGAGTTTTAAGTCCAAAATTCTTACCTCAATGAAGAACTATTGATTTCCCTCTTCAAAAATCCTTCAGAAGCTTCATTATGAAAATGGTGAAAGAAAGACCAAAATTCAATAAGGACCCTTTTTATATCGCCTGCCTAAGGATTTCCGCACATACGGCCTAAATCTCGCACCTGCGGACCCGCACCTGCGATCCAAGGTGCGCACCTGCGAGAAAACACTTAAAGTCGATTTTCCGCACCTGCGACTCCATTTTTCGCACTTGCGACACCGCAGGTGCGGCCCCACGTCCGCATCTTCGACCTTCACTGATCCAACCAATTTCTGCATCTACGGAGCCTTGTCCGCTTCTGCAGGTGCGGTCACACCAGTACCAGCAGCATCAGCTGCTATTCCAACTCGAAGTCCTCCGATGACTATCCGAAATCATCCCGAGCCCCTCGGGACCCCAACCAAAAAAGCAACAAGTCCCATAACCACATTCAAACTTAGTCGAGCCCTCGAAACACCAAAACAACGCAAAAACACCAAAAATCACATCAAATTCAAGCCTATGAACTTTGAAATTTCTAAATTTCACCAAGGATACCGAGACCAACCAAAACACATCTGAACGACTTGAAAATTTGCACACATATCCAAAATGACATTACGAACCTGCTCCAACTCCCGGAATTCCATTCCGACCCCGACAGACTATTTTGCAATGCCGATCGGAAATTGTCAAAAACTAACTTTTGCCAATTCAAGCCTAATTCTACACCGGACCTCAAAATTACATTCTGAACACACTCCTAATTCCTAAATCACCTAACAAAGCTATCCGAGCCATAAAATCTGCATTCCGAGGTCGCTTACCAAGAAGTCAACTCTCAATTGACTTTTCCAACTATAAGGCTACTTTAAGAGACTAAGTGTCTCAATCCTCACTACAACCACTCCGAACCCGAACCACCCGACTCCAACACATCATAAACAACTTAAACAATGCATAACAAGGCAGAAACATGAATCACTGTGCAAATTCTATGGAACGACTAGCCGGGTCGTTACGTTCTCCCCCTCTTAAACAAACATTCGTCCTCGAATGGGGCAAGAAACATACCTAGGGTCTCAAACAAGTGAGGATATCTGCTCCGCATCTCTCGTTCGGTCTCCCAGGTGGCCTCCCCCACTGGCTGCCCTCTCCAGTGCACCTTCACTGAAGCAATAGCCTTAGAACTCAACTTCCTGACCTGACGACCCAAAATAGCCATTGGTTCTACCTCATATGACATATCACCCTCAAGTTGCACTGTGCTGAAGTCTAAAACATGAGATGGGTCACCAATATACTTTCGAAGCATCGAAACATGGAACACCGGATGAACACTCGATAAGTTGGGTGGCAAGTCAAGTCTATAAGCCACCTCTCCAATCTTCTGAAGCACCTCAAAAGGCCCAATGAACCGGGGACTCAGCTTTCCCCTCTTCCCGAACCTCATAACACCCTTCATGGGTGACACCTTCAGAAGTACCTTCTCTCTCCATGAGATACATATCCCGAACCTTCTGGTCCGCATAACTCTTCTGCCTAGATTGCGCCGTGCGAAGTCGCTCCTGAATTAACTTCACCTTATCCAACGCATCCTGAACCAAGTGTGTGCCCAATGACCTAGCCTCACTCGGCTCAAACCAACCCGCTGGAGATCTACACCTTCTACCATATAACGCCTCATACGGAGCCATCTGAATACCGGACTGGTAACTATTATTATAAGAAAACTCCGCGAGCAGTAGAAACTGGTCCCATGAATGCCCAAAATCAATGACACAGGCACACAACATGTCCTCCAAAATCTGAATAGTACGCTCCGACTGCCCGTCAGTTTGAGGATGAACATTGTGCTCAACTCAACCTGAGTACCCAACTCTCTCTGCACGGCTCTCCAAAACTTATATGTGAACTGAGGACCTCTGTCGGAAATGATAGAAACTGGGACCCCGTGCAACCGGACAATCTCCCTGATATAAATCTCCGCTAACTGCTCCGAAGAATAAGTAGTACCAATAGGAATGAAGTGCGCGGACTTGGTCAGTCGATCCATAATGACCCATATAGCATCAAATCTCCTCGAAGTCCGTGGGAGCCCAACTACAAAGTCCATGGTGATCCGCTCCTACTTCCACTCCGGAATATCTAACCTCTGAAGCAATCCACCTTGCCTCTGGTGCTCATACTTGACCTGCTGGCAGTTGAGATACCGAGCTACAAACTCAACAATATCCTTCCTCATCCGCCTCCACCAATAATGCTATCTCAAATCCGGGTACATCTTCGCGCCACCTGGATGGATGAAATACAAATAATGGTGCCCGATTTTCAAGGCATGAACAATGGCATCTAACTCAAGATCGTGCACTGGGTAATTCTTCTCATGCACCTTCAACTTTCTAGACACGTAGGCAATCACCCTACCGTCCTGCATCAACACCGCTCCCAAGACAACTCTAGAGGCATTACAGTAAACTATATAAGAACCTGATCCAGTAGGCAAAACCAACACCGGAGCTGTAGTCAAAGATGACTTGAGCTTCTGAAAGCTCTCCTCACACTCCGCAGTCCACCTGAACTGAGCACCCTTCTGGGTCAGTCTGGTCATGGGTGCTGCAATAGATGAAAATCCCTCAGAAACGGCGATAGTACCCTGCCAAACCAAGGAAGCTACGAATCTCGGTAGCTGACGACGGTCTAGGCCAACTTTACAATGCCTCCACCTTCTTCGGATCTACCTTGTTCCCATCACAAGACACCACATAGCCCAAAAAGGAAACTGAATCAAGCCAGAATTCACACTTCGAGAACTTTGCATACAATACCCTCTCCCTCAAAGTCTGAAGCACAACTCTCAAATGTTGCTCATGATCCTCCCGAGACCGGGAATATACCAAGATTTCTTCAATAAATACGATGATGAAGGAATCAAGATAAGGCCGGAACACACTTTGCATCAAGTGCATAAAGGTTGTTGGGGCATCGGTCATCCCAAATGACATAACAAGAAACTCATAATGACAATATCTGGTCCTGAAAGCAGTCTTTGGGACGTCCGAGTCCCGAATCTTCAACTAATCATACCTTGATCTCAAATCAATCTTAGAGAACACCCTGGCTCCCTGAATCTGGTCAAACTGATCATCAGTACGAGGCAAAGGATACCGGTTCTTCACCGTAACCTTGTTCAGCTGCCGATAATCAATACACATGCGCATAGAACCATCCTTCTTCTTCACAAACAACACCGGTGCACCCCAAGGTGACACACTAGGCCAAATGAACCCCTTATCTAGGAGTTCCTGAATCTGTTCTTTTAATTCCTTCAACTCTGCTGGTGCCATACGATAAGGTGGAGTAGAAATAAGTTGAGTGTCTGGCACCAGATCAATACCAAAATCAATATCCCGGTCAGGTGGCATGCCTGGCAGGTCTGCAGGGAACACGTCCGGAAAATCACGGACCACCGGAACAGATTCAATAGCAGGAGTCTCACCACTAACATCCCTCACAAAAGCCAAATACGATAAACATCCCTTCTCAACCGTATGTTGAGCCTTCAGGTAAGAAATCACCCTACTAGGCACATACTCAGTAGAACCTCTCCACTCAACTCTCAGAACTCCAGGCATAGCCAAGGTCATAACCTTAGCGTGAAAATCAAGAATAGCATGACACCGAGATAGCCAATCCATGCCCAGTATCACATCAAACTCAACCATGCTGAGTAACAATAGGTTCACTCGGGTCTCCAGACCCCCAATAGATATCACACATGACTGATACACACGGTCTACAACAATAGTATCACCCACGGGAGTCGACACATGAACAGACATAAGTAAAGACTCATGGGGCATACCCAGGAAATGTGCAAAATAAGACGAGACATATGAATATGTAGAACCAGGGTCAAATAGGGCTAAAGCATCTCAGTGACAGACTGATATAATAGTTGTGATCACTACATCGGAGGCCATAGCATCTGGCCTAGCTGGAAGTGCATAGATACGGGCATGACCTCCATCTTCTCGGCCTCCCCCTTTAGGGCGGCCTCTAGCTGACTGACTCCCACCCCTAGCTGCCTGGGTGGGTGGTGAAGTAACTGGAGCTGAATTCGAAGGTTGTCTCCTCAACTGAGATAGACCTCCAAGAAGATGAGGACACTGCCTCCTCGTATGCCCGAACTCTCCACACTCATAACAACTCCCTGGTGCAGCAGACGGGGATTGAAGGGAACCCCTAGAACCAGCATGACCACTCGAAGAACCATGCATGGAGGAACCCTGAATAGATGGTGCCCGAGATGAACTCTGAGTTGGGAAAGCACTGAATGATGAGCGGCCTGGATGAGAACCGCGGGGACCCTGCCCGATGATGCACCGCTATAAGCTGGGAAAACTGGCTGAGGAGGCCTAAATGGGCAGCCTCTACTGTGCTGAAACTGTCCCCTGGAAGGAGTACCACTGAAACTGCTAGATCCACAAGGCCTCCCTCTCTTCTCGCTCCTGACGGCGAACAGACTCAATATCTCGAGCAATATCAACAACATGCTCGAAGGTAGCACCTGATACTCTCTCCCTAGTCATCAGAATACGGAGCTGGTAAGTGAGGCCATCCATGAACCTCCGGATCCTCTCCCTATCAGTAGGGACTAACTCAGCAGCATGACGAGCCAACTCTGAAAAACGTATCTCATACTGCATCACCGATATCTCTCCCTGACGCAGCTGCTTAAACTGTCTGCGCTGCTCCTCCCTGTGGGACTGAGGGACATACTTCTCCAAAAAGATAGTGGAGAACTGCTGCCAGGTGAGGGGTTCTGAACAAACAGGCCTACGCCTCTCAAATGACTCCCATCAAGTGAAAGCAGCACTAGAAAACTGAAATGTAGCAAATGAGACCCCACTGGTCTCCAGAATCCCAGCAGTACGAAGTACCCTCTAACACTTATCCAGAAAACCCTGGGCATCCTCGCCCTCTGCGCCGCTAAATGTCGGAGGCTGAAATCTACTAAACCTCTCCAGCCTACGCTGATCATCCTCTGGCATAGATGGAACAACGAAGTCCTGAACTGGAATAGCCCGCTGGGCTAGAACTGCCCCCGGTGTCTGCAGGCCCTGTACAACCTGCTCAGATGTCCGGGCAGCTGGAGTCTGAGTGCGTCCCTTGGCCTGAGATGCAGCGGCAGTAGAAGATACACCAACCGCCTGAGCAAGGCTGGTACATACGGTCAAGATCTGAGCCAGGGTCTCCTGAAGACCCGGAATAACAATGGGCATTGCCGATGCCTGAGCTTGTCCCGCTGGAATATCCGCGGCGGGAACCTAATCCTGAATAGTAGGGGGATCAACGGGTACTGCCCCCGCTGCTGCACGGGCTGGTCCCCTACCTCTACCACGGCCTCGACCGCGGCCTCGACCTCTCACTGGTCCAACTGGTGTCTGGTCACCATGATCAGTAGCGCGTGTCCTCACCATCTGTGAGAGAATGAAACAACAAAAGTTTAGATTTCGAGAATCAATAGAATGGCACGACAGAATTCAAGAAAATTAAATGTTTTCCTAAGAGGTCTGTAACCTCTCAAAGATAAGTACAGATGCCTCTGTACCGATCTGCAAGACTCTACTAAACCTGCTCATGACCGTTGAGTCCTATGTAAACTAGGGCTCTAATACCAACTTGTCATGACCCCAAATCAACAAGGGTCGTGATGGCGCCTATCGTGAAGCTAGGCTAGCCCTCTAACACAATGAAATCAACAAGAAAATATATCCTCATATTCTAATAAAGATTTCCTTTTTAGGACAAGTTCAACAAGAAGGTAATAATCCAGACGATCAAAATCTAATACCGACCTAGGCCTCTGGAGTCAACTGTCGTGAACACCTAAGACGGTAAATGCAACGTATAAGACAATGACTTTGCTGCTAACATAAATCCAAAGTGTGAAAAATCTATGAACTAGGAAAAGAAAGGAGATGAGCTAGGGACGATGAGTAGCTACCTCGATCCACGAACAAACTCCAAGCATGTCAGAAATCAACTAACGAGATAGCCCGGTACCTGGATCTACACACAGAGGTGCAGGGAGTAACGTGAGTACGCCAATTCAGTAAGTAACCAAAGTAACTAAAAACTTGAGTGCAATGACGAGCTTTTATAAATCAGAATTTCATAAAACAGCAATTCAACTTTTATTAGAAAAGCTAAGTATAAAGAAGAGTGAGAAAAACAATAAATTTCACAATGTAACAACCTCTCAGGAACAGTATCACTCATAACAAGGTCTCTCAGTCTCGTGAATTACACTATCGGTATTCCATGCTCACACTAAGCACTCTCACTCAACAGGCACCAAGTATCCACACAACTGCTGCGGCGTGCAGCCCGATCCACCTAAAATACGATGCGACGTGCAACCCGATCCATATAACATAGGTTGCGGCGTGCAGCCCGATCCAATATATATATATATAGTCGACTGTGCTCACTGGGGATGTACAGACTCCGGAGGGGCTTCTACAACACAAGCACTATTTTGTTGCGGCGTGCAGCCCGATCCAATATACGTATGCTACGGCGCACAGCCCGATCCATATAATATCTGTTGCGGCGTGCAGCCCGATCCATAACTATCCTCACAAATCTCGACTCTCGGCCTCACTCAGTCATCCTCTCAAGCCACTCGGGCAACTAATCTCAACATCACGGGGCTCAGCCCAAAATACCTCACAGTACTCTAAATAGTGTAATAACAGTGAAAATAGTGACAAATAGTAAGCCTGACCGAGTTCACAAATTAATTGCTAACATAGTGTGAGAATAGTGTAAAAATACCCTTGAGGGTCTAAACAGATCGGCACAAGGCCCCAAATATGGCTTACAGCCCATAAATAATTATAAGTCTCTAAAATATAGGTTATTTAATGATTTCAAATCAATTATACGTCTTACTAGTCGCTACGGGACGGATCAAGTCATAATCCCTATTGGTGCACGCCCACACGCTCCTCACCTAGCATTTGTGTCACCTCATTTATCAAAACAATATGAAATACCGGGGTTTCATACCCTCATGTCTAGAGTTACAATCGTTACTTACCTCAAAACCGGCTAAAAATACTAGTCTGTAGTGCCTTTGCCTCTAATTCGGCCTCCGAGTGCTCCAAATCTACCAAAAATCATATTTATATCATTATTATATGCCAAGGAATGGAACCCATTCGAAAATTATCAGAAATACCCAAAAATCCCGAAATTGGTCAAACCCGGCCCCTGGGCCCACGTCTTGGAACTCAATAAAATTTACACCACAAGAATCCTCATACTCCCACGAGTATATACATACCAAGAACACTGAAATCGGAGTCCAAATGACCCCTCAAATTCTCATTTTAAGGTTTTTAAATCACAAGCCCTAATTACCCATTTTAAGCACTGATTTTCCCCAATTTTCACCACTAATCAGACCTTTAATCACATATAAATGAGTTTTAAGTCCAAAATCCTTACTTCAATGAAGAACTATCGATTTCCCTCTTCAAAAAACCCTTCAAAAGCTTCAAACTCGTATGAAAATGGTGCAAGAAAGACCAAAATTCGCTAAGAACCCTTTTTATATGGTCTACCTAGGGATTTCCCCACCTGCGGTCCTAGGTGCGCACCTACGAGAAACACTTAAAGTCGATTTTTCGCACCTGCGACACCGCAGGTGCGCCCCCCCGTCCGCATCTACGACCTTCACTGATCCAGCCAATTTCCGCATTTGCAGAGCCTTGTACGCTTCTGCGGGCCCGTACCTACGGGCCTTTATCCGCAGGTGCGGTCACACCAGTACCAGCAGCATCAGTTGCTATTCCAACTCGAGATCCTCTGATGGCTATCCGAAATCATCCCGAGCCGCTCAGGACCCCAACCAAAAATACCAACAAGTCCCATAACCTCATTCAAACTTAGTCGAGCCCTCGAAACACCAAAACAACGCAAAAACACCAAAAATCACATCAAATTCAAGCCTATGGACTTTGAAATTTCTAAATTTCACCAAGGATGCCGAAACCAACCAAAACACATCCTATTGACCTAAATATTTGCACACATATCCAAAATGACATTACGAACCTGATCCAACTCTCGGAATTCCATTCCGACCCCGACAGCTTATTTTTCACTGTCGGCCGGAAATCGCCAAAAATTAACTTTCGCCAATTCAAGCTTAATTCTACACCGGACCTCAAAACTACATTCCGAACACACTCCTAAGTCCCAAATCACCTAGCGAAGCTATCCGAGCCATAAAATCCGTATTTCGGGGTCGCTTACCAAGAAGTCAACTCCTTGTTGACTTTTCCAACTATAAGGCTACTTTAAGAGACTAAGTGTCTCAATCCTCACTACAACCACTCCGAACCTGAACCACCCGACTCCAACACATCATAAATAACTTAAACAATGCATAACAAGGCAGAAACAGGAATCGCTGTGCAAATTCTATCGAACGACCGGCCAGGTCGTTACAGTACTGAGGGGTCTTTTTGACCTTAAAAAAATCAGTACCAGTTGGGCACCCTGTCGGAATGAATTCCTCAGGGTGAGGCTCCACCGGAGGATCATGATTAAGAAGCGGCCTCCTTTTGCGGTACGGTCTTGGAAGTTTTCGCCATTGATAAACAAGAGAAAAGAGAATTAATTTAGTATGCAGTTTGATGAGAGTTTAAGAAATTTGGGTGCAAAAGTTGTAAAGCAAAGGGATTTTCGAAGAAAAAGCAAGAGTAGCAAGAGCTTTGAACGTAAAAGTTTGAATAAGAAAAAGTTAGGGTACTTATACCTTGCTGGTGACGGTTCAGAACCGGTAGTGACCGACCAACGACTAACAGGCATTTAATACCTTGGTAACTGGACCGACAAGACGTTTCGAGTTGTTGCTTACGTCATGATCGGGAGTATCGGTGACGCTTGTCTCTTACATCATTACCCATCGAGATGGAGCTCGGAAATTCATATCATTTCTCGTCATCTTCTTTCCGAGAAACGAGGGGACTATCTGTATATGGTCAAAACCGGGCTTGCCCTTCGTATGACTAATTGAGACTGGAACATGATAGGCCAAGGTTCAACCTTGTGTTATATCGAACCATGGTGCGAAGTTAGATTGTCGAGCTCGTGACCCAGAGATCGATCAAGATCGAGATCGGTCAAGATCGAGACCGAGCAAGATAGAGATCGAGCGAGACCGAGGGAAGCTTACCGAGTCAAATAATGGAAAGCCTAAATATCCGCAATTGGACGAGGATCACGGCGGAAATCCCAGCACATATCAAAAAGAGCCCGATTAATTAGCCCATCATGAGATTCCTTATTGTAATTTAGAATTGTATCAATAGTAGGAGTCCCCTACTATATAAAGGGGATCTGATTATTTGTAAGACACATCACATTTACGCAATACAAAGCAATACACTGCCTTCTTCTAACTTTCAATATCCTGTTACTCTGTCTTATATCAGTTGAATCTTCGCTTGGTTCGAGGGTGATCGAACTCGTGGGCCAAGGCTATTCGATTCGTTTGGTTTGCATTTATTTCTTTTACAGTCAATTTCAATATTAATATATATTTTCTCAATTTGTGCCAAGTTATATCACGTATTCTTAAAACTATGTATAAATTCAATTATTATCTGTTTTTAGGGTAAACAGATATAAATTTATCTCGGGATAAATTTATACCATTAACTAAACATAGTATAAACTTAATCTTAGACTTAATTTTGTATATCCCATCTTATCCCACTTCATCCCATCAAATTTGGTAATGTTTTAGGTGAGTTAAACTAGTCTACGGATTATAATCCCCGTATATAATCCCGGGATAATTTATCCGTGTACCAAACCGATCCCTTAAAGTTGTAACTACTCACACGAGGACTTCCAGGTTATTCACATATCTAGTAGGTTGCTTCTCGTTAATAGCATCAAGATTCTTTTTTATTCTCCATTTGTCTTTACCCTTGTGTTTTGTTTTTAAATGTTAGAGTACAACTACTTTAATTCCGAATCCAATAAAAAGATAAAAAGAACGAGCACAAATTACATTCTGTAGTTTAGACCTAAAACTTCCATATTTGACAAAATTTGTATTAACCGCAACAAATTCTAAACGGTAAGTTCTGACCCGATGACCCATACTTTATTTAACTTGTCGAATCGATCTAAATTTTATCCCCTCATTTCACAATCCTACTTTCTCTTCTTTTTTATCCTTTTTTTTTTTTAAATTAAAAAAATTGTATTAAGGGATTCAAAAGAGGGTACCAGGTAAGGAATTAAGGTGGAAATGGTGAAAGGTAGTCCTCCAGATTTTGATCTGACTGGAGATTTATCAATGACCTTAAAAGTTAATTAAATGAAATAAAAAAATATAAAAAAAATTAGGGTGGCTATATAGGAATTTTGACGAATTCAAAGTGGTGAGGAAAGGACAAACACGTCCCTCTAATTTTATACTAGCTGTTTCTCTCTCCGTCAAAGACATGCTTTCGCCAAATGTACGTTTAGATCCAAATAATGTTCGGTAAGAGACAAAGAACAAATAAAGACACTATCAGAAAAGTGGAAACCAATGACTAAACATTAAAGAGTATCAAATTAGGAAAATGATAAGCGAATTAGACATGACTCATGAGTTACATTATTTATTTATTCTTTAACAAATGGAGAGCAAGACCATGACAGTACTGTTCTAGTCTACGTTAAACACTTTTTATGTCTTTAACTGTACTATTCATATTAAGCGGGGTCTATCAAAATTACCTTTCTATTTTTAAAAGATAGGAATAAAGTCGGCATACATACTATTCTACTCAAACTGTATTCGTAATATTACACTGAATATATTATTATTGTTATTAAATTACACGATTCCTCGGCTTCATGCGGTAAAAGATTTTTTTGTTGTTGTTGTTGTTATTATTGATTAGTTGAATTACACAAAAATCCTTCTAAACTATTCACGTCTTACAGCTTTCATACTTTAAATTATGAGGTATTGCTATTATCAATGCTCTATTAATATTACAAATTTTCCGTACACTATCGATATACGTAACTTAAATTATCTAAATTACTGGTTCAATTATATGTTGACAGAGATAGATCATTACCGCCACTCTATATATATAGCTACAATATTTTGTGAGCAACACATTAATTAATAACATACTTTACTCCCTTCTTATATCTTATTTTCCTTGTACTTTAATGGAAGGTATCTTTCAGTGCTCAACGTTCTAATTGCCAACAGACATATTCCAAATTCCCTTAGCAATTTACTAATCATTAGCTCTAATAAACAGAACATTTTGCTCTTGATCGTCACATTGACATATAATTCGGTATCAGGATTTTGTCATTTTCGTCGTCTTTACTCAGACATTTAGATAAAGAAAATGTTTACCCTAAAATTTGGATAACAATTAAATTTATATTGATGGTTTTAAGAATATGTAATTTCATCAAATACCAATTGACAAATGTGTAAGCAAATGACAGAATTAAAATAGAAATGAATCAAATCAGTATGCAAACTGAGCCTCGACCTCGAATTAAGGTACTCTCAAGGTGATAACAGTATAAGAATAATTAAGACAAAATAACTCTGATGAGCAATAACGAGCAAGAAAGAAGGAATTGTATAGTTTTTTCTCAGTAAAAAATGATGCCTACAAATGATTGAAACTCCTCATTATATAGTAGATGAATCCTAATTATGGTATATCTCTAATTACAGAAGGAAATCGTATAAACAACTAATTAACTGCTTCTGATTTGATCCGTTCCGAGATTCACGCTACGATCCTCGACCAATCACGGATATCTCGCTCTTTCTGTTACTAAATTATCCCCGATATTACTCGAAGTCTATCTCCCCTGGCTTAGATTGATACCGACCTCGATCTCGAAAGAGACTTCGATCTCGAACTTCATGCTTCTACTCTTCGATGGAACGTCTTAGCCTCGACCAAATAGAGAAATCGGGTAGCCACAATTTCTACCGTATACAGATAGTCCCCTCGTTTCTTGGAATAAAATGATAAGAAACAAATTGTGCCTTCGATTTTTCTCTGACCTCGATAAACAATGATGTCATCCTCGTGACATAAGCGATGGAAGTGACCGAAACATCCTGTCGGTACAGTTCCCCAAACTATTAATGGGCGTCAGTTGGCGGTCGGCCACTAGTGACGTTGAACCGTCACCGTAAACCCATAAATAGGGCTCCCTTTCGTTGAATCAAACTTTACTTTCATCTTCATATGTTCTTCTAAGCACTCATCTCTCTCAAGCTCTTCTCTTTTATTACTCCTTAGGTCATCACCGCTAGTTTTGAACCACAAAACATTACTACTTTCCTCTTTCTTCAACCCATATAATGGCGAAAACATTCAAAATTGTTTCACAAAAGGAAAAAGCTTCCTCTTTTTCTTCACGGTCGGTCGATAAAATGCCGGTGGAACCGCTTCCTGAGGAGTGTGTTCTCAGCCCGTGCGTTCTTAAATCTGAATTTAAAGTCGAGAACCCTCCATCGGTCCCTGGACAATGTGAGCATGTATCGAGGTATATCTGCTCGATAACCGTGGGTTACCTCGAGAATATCAAAAGAGATTACAACTAGGGGGACAAAGTTGTAGAGATCTCTTCTCCTGAAGAAAGCATTACTACCCACGTGAAAGGGTTTCTAAATGTTTACACTTATCCTTTCACGTTGGGCCCCCTCGATCCGGCCATCGTTGACTTCTGTCGTCAATATCAGGTGACTTTGGGCTTACACCCTTCCTTTTGGTGTATAGTGCTCATGTTTCGGTTCTTCGTCAACAAAGCTGAGGGGCTACCATTCACATTCGACCATCTTATCCGATTATACAGCCCTCGTATCTTTCGAGGATTAATCAAGCTACAACATCGAGTGACCAAGGCTCTGTTCTCGAGCATCGATGAGGACAAAGACCGAGGGTGGATGGGTCGGTTCGTTCATGTGAGGACCTGTGATCTCATCCTGAAGGAGAAAATGGAACCCGAAGCGTAAGTAGCACTCTACTCGTTGATTTTCATGTTATGTTTTATTTTCTACTTCATTTAATCACTTCTTTTTCTATACATCGGTTGCTTGGATGCCTTGAGTTGTCCCTGAACTCGAGAACTGGGTACAAAGGCTGGCTTCGACTTCTTCCTATGCTGAGCGTTGTTGGCGCGACTTGGCAAAAGGCTGATGGGAAGCAAAGAACCAAGGTAAGTTTCCCTTTTCTCATTTCTGAGCCATTGGTTATACTTCTTTTACTTACTTAGTCCTTTCTTGTGCAAGCCTGAACAAAGATGCAGTCTTGAGGCCTCCGAGTAGTGAGGAAGAGGCCATGGCCCGGATTCGAAGCTGGGGAAGGACATTAAGAGGAAAAGGACCTCTACCCCCGAGGAGAAAAAACCCAGAAAGAGAGCTGCTCGGAAACCTAAGGGGGAAGTTATCTCTCTGACTTTGGAGTCAGTCCAAAGGCTAAGGGAAGAAGAAGAAGATGAAGTTGAAGGCGGTGACTCGGCGTTGGTGACCCAAGTGAGGAAGACTGTCGAGACCACCAAGGCCGCTAATCGGTGGCGGTTGACGAGGCCCTACCTTGTGATGAAGAAGTGTTGAAGAAAGATTCGGGAAAAGTCCCTGAATCATCTTAGGTCGAGGTTGTCCCTCGCCAAACAACAAACATAACAGAGGAGGCTGGTGTCGAGACCCCTAGAGCTGAATAGAGTTCCCCGAGTAACTCGCTTGGGGCAGTGACATCAGGTTATTCACCATATTTAGCTAAATTTTCGAAGAGGCCATAAGGGATTCACGAGTCATAAGGACTCCCGAAATAGGCGGAGTCCCCAGTGAGGAGGATCCTTTTCAGGATTGCTTTACCGGGGTCGAGGATGCCTCTGATTTCAACGATGCATCTAACCTCTTCGAAGAGGCCCAACGTCTCCTGAGCCAAGTAAGTATTAATTTCGTTGATGTAGTTTTCTTTCACTTTTCCTTTTCCCTGTCTAACTCCTATCTTTTCTCATGTAGGCTTTCTCTAAGTCTCGAGCCGACTTAAGCCAATGTGAGGCCGATCTCCAAAGGCTTTTAGAGAAGAGGAATGCTTTCAAGCTTCTCTGTGGGCAGAAGGATGAGGAGATCAAGGACCTCCGAGCTGATTTGGCCAAAGCCTGTAAGGAGGAAACCAAGCTGAACGAGAAGGTAACAATTCTCTTGAAAAAATATGGGCTCGATTCAAGGGTGGAAGCTAATATTTCAATGTCACAGTTGCAGTAAAAGATCGAGAAGATCGAGCTATTTCGGAAGGAGGTCGATCAAGCAAAAGTTGACTGCTACAAGTGGAAGGAAGGCATGGACCGCCTTGCTGCTGAGAAGGAAACTGCCTTGGCTCAGTTGTCATCGGTCGAAGTCCAACTTCGAAGCGCAAAGGACAAGTACTCGGTTCAGGCTAAGAGGGTCAAGGAGCTTGAAGCTGAACTCGCAAAGGCCCTATTTGAGGCTGAAAAAGCAAAGGCCGAGGCCAATAAGTCGGTGACCATATATCTAGCTGATGTCGAGGCCGCTCAATAACAACTGAGGGAGGCTACAGATCGAGCACAATGGAATGTCGAGCTAGCAAAATGCCAATCTCAGAGAGAGACCCTTGAGGAGATTCATGCCCGAGGTTTTGACCTTTCTGAGGAGATAGATCAGGAAAAGGTGCATGAAGCCGATGCCAGGCTACTGGCCTCTTCCGATGACGTTGATGATGATGAAGGCAGCAACAGCGGGTCCGATAATGATAGGGGGCCCGAGGAGGAAGATGCACTCGAGGAGGGACTCACCCCCGAGCATAGTTAGGGCACTTGTATTTTTATTTTCTTTTGTGTAGGATCTCGGTCGGTCCTTTGTAAATACCTTTGTTCAAATATATAAGAATATTTCTTTTTTGAATTCCGTCTCAATTTTTTCCTTGTGATAATTTCAAATCTGCTTTGTGCCTTGTAAAATTTTGATATACTTTATGCCTTGTGAATAATATGTTTAAGACTTAGATTTTTGGGCAACTTGGCCGAAGATAAACTAATACTGTTTTTGTGGTTGAGTGAGTTCTTGCTCGAACTCGAAGTAATAGAACCCTTAGGTTTTAATTGAGTCAGAATGGATTCTCGAACTGTATTCGAGTGAGTTCTTGCTCGAACTCGAAGTAGTAAAACCCTTAGGTTTGAATTGAGTGAGAATGGATTCTCGAACTCAAAATGTAATGGCCCTTAGGCTCTTGAATCGAGCTGATATAGCCTCAGAAGAATGTCCTTTGCTCCTTTTCGGCTTAAATATTTTTTAACATATAGGAACTTATTATGCCTTAGCACAAATTTTTATTTAAATAGTTTGATACCTCTTAAGGTTTTTCGAGGGTTGATAGTATCGAAGACCTTTGATCACTTTGCCGTGGGTAGCCTTTTTTAACCGGTTTTCAAAAGATTTTGAAGGCCTGTTTTTATTGCGGAATTCGGATGTCTACGAGTCGCGTTAGTTTGGCCGTAGCTTTTGGGTATGTCTCCTGGGCTTATTTTCCCAATAATACTTTGAACTTGTTCAAAGTGTTAGTCCCCAAGTAGGGTGGCCTTGGCCTATAAAATCGAGGGTTGCCTCTTTGAGGCCTTATGGTCTCGAAGTTTGATAGTTCGAACATGTTAATTTTTTACGGCAGTCCCCGAGTATGGGGTTGATCGTTCGAAGTGTAGTTTTACTTGGCCCTCGGGCTAGTTTTCAAAAGAAATCATAAGTATGAAACTTGTAAAGTAAAAATTTCATTTAGGTACAGAACATCTGGTAAGGAAAAGTACTTCTTTCAATCGTTCATACATGCGCACAAATTTTGACATTAGGGTTCAGTAATCTACACGGACACGGTTCATTCGACCGTTTGGTCCTTTACAAAGTTTTCCTATGGAGACCATGTTGACATGAAGTATGTTCCTTGAAAATATAACATCCAAGGGTGATGCCCCCCAGTATTCGAGGTTGATTGAAATAAACCTCGGATACTCTAAGTTAGCATTAATAATGGTTGCGTCATTAAAAACCTTGCCAGAAAAAACCCATTTGGGATAAAAACCGGTCGAAGGGAAAAAGAGTGCAACACGTGCTTTAAGATCCAATGTCTTCTAGCTTGGAGAGAACTTTGAAGCCTTTACTCGAACACCTGAAATTAATTTAGTGTAAAATGTAAATGAAAAAGGGGAAGGTCATCCTCACTAATAGTATCGTTTGAGGAGCGAATATGTTCCAATTATTTGGTAGTTGTTCGCCATTCATCGTGACAAGCTTGTAGGATCCCTTTCCGACGATGTTGAGGACCTGGTACGGTCCTCCCCAATTTGGGCCGAGTTTTCCTTCGTTTGGGTATCGAGTATTGAGGGTGACTTTTCTCAGAACTAAGTCCCTGATTCTAAAGTGGCAAAGATTAGTCCTTCGATTATAATATCTTTCGATGCGTTGTTTTTGTGAAGCCATTTGAATGAGGTCGGCTTCCCGCTTTTTATCTAGTAGTTCGAGGTTGGTATTCATAGACTCATGATTTGAATCTTTCGTTGCGTATCAAAATTGGCGCTGGGTTCCGCTACTTCGACCGGGATCAAAGCTTCGGCTCCATATATTAAAGAGAATGGTGTTTCCCCCGTGCTGGATTTCGATGTTGTTCGATATGCCCAAAGGACTTCGGGTAAAATTTCTCTCCATTTTCCCTTGGCGTCGTTTAATCTCTTCCTCAGATTCTGAATGAAGGTCTTGTTCATTTATTCGGCCTGTCCGTTTCCACTAAGATGATACGGCATTGATAAGATCCTTTTTATTTTGTGATCTTCAAGAAACTTTGTTACTTTGCTGTCGATGAATTGTTTTCCATTGTCGGATACGATTTCGACAGGTATTCTGAATCGGCATATGATTGGATCCCAAATGAAGTATATAACTTTTTTTTTCTCTAACTTTCTCGAAGGCCTGTGCTTCAACCCACTTAGAGAAATAGTAAGTCATAAATAAAATGAATTTAGCTTTACCTGGGGCCAATAGCAGAGGGCCGACGATATCCATTCCCATTTCATGAATGGCCATAGGGATAAGACTGAATGAAGTTGTTCTCCAGGTTGGTGGATCGTCGGTGCATACCTTTGACACTTATCACATTTTCGAACGAATTATTTAGTGTCTTTATCCATATTGGCCCAATAGTATCCCGCTCTGATGACCTTGTGAACTACTGATTCGGCACCAGAGTGGTTCCAGCAAGTGCCCTCGTGAACTTCTCTTAGGACATAATCGGTGTCCCCTGGTCCCAAGCATACTTCCAATGGACCATCAAACATCCTCCTGCATAATGTTCCATCTTCAGCCAATGTGAATCGAGCAGCTTTTGTTCGTAGAGTCCTCGATTCTTTAGGGTCCGACGGGAGTTTTTCATTTTTCAAATACTCAATATATTTATTCCTCCAATCCCAAATAGGCTCATGGAGTTTATTTTGGCATGGCCTTCTTCGATCACTGACTTCGAGAGTTGTACGACAGTCCCCGAGCTGATTTCGTCGTCCTCAACTGATTATCCCAGATTTGCAAGGGCATCTGCCTCGCTGTTTTGCTCTCGAGGTACATGCTACAAAGTCCATTATTTAAAACGATGTAATGTTACCTGCAATTATCCACATACATTTTCATTTGATCCTCTCGAACCTCGAAGGTCCTATTGACTTGGTTTACCTCCAGTAAGGAGTCGCATTTGGCCTCGATGACTTCCGGTCCCAAGCTTTTAGCCAGTTCAAGACCTGCAATCATGGCCTCGTACTCGCCCTCATAATTAGTCAATTTAGCAGTTTTGATAGATTGCTTAATTGTATTGCCGTGGGCGACTTCAAAATGATGCCTAGCACGGACCAATTCACATTCGAAGTGCCGTCTATGAAAAGGGTCCATACCCCCGACGATGTACCCGACTTTATCAAAAGTTTTTTTTTGACTTGGGGTACGAGGGCTGGCGTGAAGTCGGCCACGAAGTCTGCTAAAATTTGAGACTTGATGGTTGTTCGGGGTAGATACTCGATATCATACCCACTAAGTTCGATGGCCCATTTAGCTAATTGGCCCAATAGCTCGGGCTTATGTAAAACATTACGAAGGGGGTAAGTGGTTATCACACATATTGGGTGACATTGAAAATACAATTTTAATTTCCTAGAGGCACTTATTAGAGCAAGTGCCAATTTTTTTAAGTGCGGGTACCGAGTTTCAACCTCGCCTGAAGTTCGACTAACATAATAAACGGGAAATTGTGTACCTTGCTCTTCTCGGACTAGGACACCACCTACCGCAACTTCCGAGACCGCTAAGTATAAGTAGAGCTTTTCATTTGCCTTTGGAGTATGAAGCAATGGTGGACTCGAGGGGTATCATTTTAACTCTTCTAACGCCTGCTGGCACTCTGGGTTCCAGGCGAAGTTGTCCTTCCTTTTGAGTAGCGAGAAGAACCTATGACTCGATCTGATGGTCTCGAGATGAATCGGCCTAAGGCGACTATCCGCCCTGTCAACCTTTGCACGGCTTTAACGCTATCCACGGTTGTGATGTCTTCGATATCCTTGATTTTATTGGGGTTAATCTCGATTCTCCGATTTGACACCATAAAGCCGATAAACTTACCCGAACCGACCCTTAAACCACATTTCTCGGGGTCGAGCTTCATGTTGTATTTTTCAGTATTTTGAAGGTTTCCTGCAAATGTGTCAAATGGTCCTCTGTGAGAAGGGACTTAACTAGCATATCATCAATATATACTTCTATGCACTTACCTATTTGTTCTTCAAACATTCTATTTACTAGGTGTTGGTAGGTAGCACCAGCATTTTTTAGCCCAAAAGGCATTACGTTATAGCAATATGTGCCATACTTAGTGATAAATGAAGTTTTTTCCTGATCCTAAGGGTTCATTTGAATTTGATTGTACCCGGAGTAGGCGTCGAGAAAACTAAGGATCTCGTGGTCGGCCGTGGCATCGATCATGCGATAGATGTTAGGCAGAGGAAAAGAGTCTTTGGGTCATGCCTTGTTTAAATATTTATAATCCACACACATTCTAAGTTTGTCCTCCTTTTTGGGGACTACAACTACGTCCTTAACCATTCGAGATATTTTACTTCCCGAATGAATCCTATTTTGAGAAGTTTAGTTACCTCGTCCTTGATGAATGTATGTTTTACCTCGAACTGGGGCCTTCTCTTTTGTTTTACTGGCCTGAACTTCAGGTCCAGACTCAATCGATGTGCTGTTATATCTGGTGGGATCCCTGTCATATCTAAGTGGGACCAAGCAAAATAATCTATGATATCAATAAGAAATTTAATGAGTTTTTTCCTGAGTTCGGGGGTTAACCCCATTCCCAGGTATACCATTAGATCAGGCAGGTAATCAATCAGTATGACCTGCTCCAGATCCTCGACTGTCGATTTGGTGGCTTTGGAATCTTCGGGAATAACGAAGGATCGAGGTATCCAATAATCGTCATCTTCTTCTTCCATTCCCTGCTTTTTCGATTCAGCTGAGGCTGGTGGTTGTGGTTGCTATTTGGCTTCCTTCTTTCCTTTGACCTCCGATCCCTTTGTCGTCGAAAGTGCCGATATTGGTTTTACCTATCGACCGCGAACATTTCCTTTGCAACGTGTTGCTCCCCATATACCGTTTTCACCCCGTCCGGTGTTGGGAATTTCATCATTTGGTGGCGAGCTAGGGTACTGCCCTCATATTGTGAATCCATGGCCTCTCGAGTAGGGCGTTATACCTCATGTCGCCCTCGATTACATGGAACTTAGTTTCTTGAATAGTTCCAGCTACGATCACCGGTAGAACGATCTCTCCTTTAGTTGTTTCGCTGGCCATGTGGAAACCATTTAAGACCCGAGCTGCGGGTACGATTCGATCTTATAGGCCGAGTTGCTCCATGACCCTCGATCGGATGATGTTTGTCGAGCTCCCTGGATCCACAAAAACACGCTTAACTTGAATTTTATTCATAAAGATAGAAATTACCAGAGCGTCATTGTATGGTTGGGAAATTCCTTCTGCTTCCTCGTTGTTGAACGATACAGTGCCTTCTGGCACATAATCTCGGGTCTGTTTTTCCCTAGTAATTGATACTTTGGTGTTTTTGAACACGGGCCCTTGTGGGATATCGACCCCGCCGACGATCATATGTATCACATGTTGTGGCTCCTCCTGTTCATTTTTTCTGTTGGCGTCCCTTTCTCTGAAATGATTCTTGGCTCGATCACTTAATAACTCTCGAAGGTGACCCTCGTTGAATAGACAGGCTACTTCCTCTTTCAGTTGCCTACAATCTTCAGTTCTGTGGCCATGTTTGTTGTGATACTTACACATCATATTGGGATTTCTTTGGGAAGGATCGGTATGTATGGCCTGGGCCATCTAGTATCTTTTATTCTTCCAATTGTCGATACAATACCTGATGCGTTGATATTAAAGTTATACTCCGATAATTGAGGTGCCTCTGTGGGATCGGCATGCTTATCAAAACCACTTTTGCTCATAATTCCCCGAGAACTCTGTCCTCGATCACTTCTTCGATCGTTTCGGGTGAAAGTGCGTCCGGGACCGCCGTTCCTGCAATCTGCGATGTATGGTTGATATCGATCTTTGTTCGACCAAGGTTCCCTATCGATATCTCTCTAATTACTGGTTGCAAACCCTGTTCAGATATACGGAACCCGAAGGAGTTCCTAATTGGTCATCTTCAACTCTGATCTTCGTTTGGTACCGATTATGCACATCGGGCCAGGTCACTGCCGGATATTCAATCAAGTTTTACTTCAGTTGACGTGATGCAATCGAACTTCGTTCATTCAACCCCTAAGTGAAGACTTGTACAACCCAATCATCTGTGACTGGTGGCAACTCCATGCATTCCATTTGGAACCGAGATACGAACTCCCTAAGCATTTCATTATCCTTCTGTTTTACTTTGAAAAGTTTTGATTTTCTCGTCGCAACCTTTATGGCCCCCGCGCGTGCCTTACGAAAGAATCCGCAAACATGGCGAATGAGTCAATGGAATTTGGCAGTAGATTATGGTACCAAATCATTGCCCCCTTCGATAGAGTCTCCCCAAACTTCTTCAATAAAATAGATTCGATCTCATCATCTTCCAAATCGTTACCTTTGATGGCGTATTTATAGGAGGTGACATGCTCGTTGGGATCGGTGGTCCCATTGTACTTAGGGATATATGAAATACGAAACTTCTTGGGAATAGTCTTTGGAGCCGCACTTGGAGAGAATGACTTATGTACAAATTTCTTTGAATCCATCCCTTTCAAAATTGGAGGTGCCCCCGGTATCTGATCAACTCGGGAGTTGTACGTTTCCACTTTCTTATCATTTGCCTCAATTATTTTATCTCAGGATTCGATTTGCTTGGTGAGCTCCTCGAGCATCTTTATTATTGCGGGGTTAGTCCCCGATTCGTTAGTATTCGACCTTTCTGGTACTGGCTCGGTCCGGTTCGACCCCACTCGGAGTTCGATGCTAATTTTGTAGTTGTGCAATAGTGGCTTGTTGAGCCTGTAGCATCTCGAATATCACTTGGAGACTGACTCCTCCATCTCCTCCGCCCTGTGTACCTCGACCATCAGATCGGCCTTCTCCGCGTACACTCCCTTCAGGGTCCGCGCGCAGATTCGCATTCAGAGTGATATACGAACTAACATCGACTGGATTTCCAATCGGTGCTACCTCGAGATCAGCTTATGGTACCTCGACCCATGGAGCAACTATGTTGTCATTTTCCCCGTGAACTCTGAGGCCATTGTCACCATGTGTGGGTGTTGTTTGTGAGTTTGACATATTTTTAACCTGAAAACAAAAATACTTGACAAGAACAAGTGTAAAGTACTGTGTGTTATCGGAATTAGTATTTGAATAATCACTATTATACTTAGTCCCACGGTGAGCGCCAAACTGTTTACCCTAAAATTTGGATAACAGTTAAACTTATATTGTGGTTTTAAGGATATGTGACACTCAATACCAATTGACAAACGCGTAAGTAAATGACAGAATTAACATGAAAATGAATCAAACCAGTATGCAAATTGAGCCTCGACCTCGAATTAAGGTACTCTCGAGGTGATACCAGTATAAGAACAATTAAGACAAAATAACTCTGATGAGCATTAGCGAGCAAGAAATAAAGAATTGTATAGCTTTTTCTCAGTAAAAAATGATGCCTACAAATGATTGAAACTCCTTTTTATATAGTAGAGGAATCATAATTATGATATATCTCTAATTACAGAAGGAAATCGTATAAACAGCTAATTAACCGCTTCTGATTTGATCCGTTCCGAGATTCACGCCACGATCCTCGACCAATCACGGATATCTCGCTCTTTCTGTTACTAAACTATCCCCAATGTTAATCGAAGTCTATCTCCCTAGCTTCGATTGATACCGACCTTGATCTCGAAAGAGACTTCGATCTCGAACTTCATGCTTCTACTCTTCGATGCAACTGTCTTAGCCTCGACCAAATAGAGAAGGGTAGCCCCGTTATCGGAAGAATATTAGGTAGTACTGCATCTATGTATACTACGTGTACCCTTTTTCCAGTACCAATAAAGAAATAGAAATACATGAAACCATATCTTTGAAAACCAAAAGGACCTTAGACCAAAAGAATAAAAAATCAAAATCAAAAGAACGCAAGTAGAGGATCTGTTTTTTGAAGCTTTCCGATTGAATAGGAAATAATATTCCAAGAAAAAATGTTCAGAGAAATTTTTAAATAATTTTCCTGGCAGGAGATAGAGATTAGCTCGGTACATGTTGAAAAGAAGTCAACAAACAGTATTTCTTTCAATTTCAGTATTTGATGGTCGACTACGTTTTGGAGAGAGTCGGAGGAGCTTATTGATAGTGGAATATAGCTAGGTTTACGTACTTTTGAGAGTTGGAGATATAGCAGCCTCATTGCGCGTATCTTTTTAGGTCAAAAGAATCCTAGTTTCAAGTCTTTGCCATTGACTAAGGATCGACAACCTAAAAATATATACGAGTACAAAGAACAGATCTCTGCTGAATGAATCATGTTTTGGAGGGACAAGAACTTAATTCTCTAAAGAAACCAAGTGATATTTTACCATTTCTCCGAGCAGTGGCGGATAATGTAGCACATCTTAGGTCCTGCATGTTTAACTGAATCTAGCATTTTATACAAAAAGAAATAGAATAGTGTATATGTAAAAAATAACAAAATTTCAACAAATACCAGAGAACTCATAACTTTAAAAGTATAGTGAGTTCAGTAATAAAAACCTTAAAAATCGATTAAAAATCTGAGATTCGCCTCCGACTCCGACAACCCAAAGTCAGTAGGTAGGGTTGAGATTTAAGAACCTACAGTACCATTTGCTGGATCTGAGGTAAAACTACTAAACTATATCCACAATTACTACAAGAAAGAGAACAGATCGATCATGGTAGCATGCGTAAGGAAATAATGGTCTGTTTTCACTATCCAAGCTGGAAAAGAAAGAAAGAAGAGAGTAATAATTAAGGGCACATTACAGAAGCATACAAGAGTGATATTGGTTCGGCTCATCATCTCTGGACTATCTCATGAAATCAACAGAAAGTGACGATGAGCCAAACAAATATCACGCCATGTCTGATTCTCCATCATATATATGTATCAAAACCACTGCTTGTGTTATTGCTGATCAGGATAATATAATGAATGTCGCCTCTCTTTATATAGGAGAGGGAAAATGAAAGGAATCTGGTGGTATAGATTATACAAGATATGGCTCACGGGTTCCTGCAAACACATTAAGCACTGTTGAAGATACCAAAGGACATTATTAGTAATATTAATTATAACATAAGCCTAGCTATGTTGAAGGGATGCAAAAAATAGGGTTCACTGATTTTTGCAAAAAATGGTGTTAAATGATGCGAAATGACATAGTATATCATTATTAATTATACCATAGATCTAGGTATAGATAGCTAGGAATCCACTAATCACTAATGCTCTTCATTATTTAAACGGCACGTGATACATAGAGGCGGAGTCAAGATTTAAATTTTATGGGTCTGGAATTATAATATTTTTCAAGTTATTGTGTTTTAAATTAATAAGTTATACATATTCAATGTATTTTTTAAGACAAATAAATAGTTTAAACTACATTTTCTTTTCCTCCTATTAGATGTGGTCAAACTATATACTGTAGTGAGTGGAGAAACTTTTTAGGTATAGGAAACATTTACCTAACACTTGCTAGCATCAAAACTTTATATCATTTCTCCACTTGAGAAAAGTTACACTTTGTTTTGGTAGGGAAAGTCGGAAAGAGACGAGAAATCGTGAAAATTTTCTCGTAAAAAATGCGCTTTCTCATTAAATAAACTTATTGCATGTGATGCTAGTATGAATAATTTTGAGTTCCGGATATATCGTATGATCAGGAAATAAAAAATTACTACTACAAAAGAAGGTTACTTGCATATGTTTCCCAACTGATTTACTAAGCCATAGCCACAAGGCTATACACAGTAAAAATGGTAAAAAAAGCACGACTAGCCAGTTTTCCGATTGATCATTCAAAAATAGCCAGCATTTACAAAGTCATTAAAAAATAACCACTATTTTGCTGCAACACTGAAAGTTCCAGCATACTATACTGGAGATCGGTGCTATGTATGAACTTCCAGCATATTATGCTGGAACTTCAACACGCAAAAAGTTCTAACATAATATTACTGGAGATTGGAGCACCTGTGTATGAACTTCCAGTATATTATGCTGGACCGATATATTATCCTGGAACTCCAGTATATTATACTGGAAGTCTAGTATATTATATTGGAATTCCAGTATATTATACTCGAGTATTTTTCGGATTTTGAACAGTGTTTTCGTTCGGATTTATCTTTACATGAAAATTGGCTAAATTTCGATTATATTTGAAACTGTGGCTATTTTTGAATGAACACTTGTAGATCTAGTTATTTTTTAATTTCTCCCTTAAAAATGAGCCCAATATTTCTGTTTCCTAATTACTCAAATAAACGAGAAATCAAAATAATTCATTTCTTCACAGCTCGCCCTCAACGACTCCATTAATTGATCAATTCCTTCCCTTTTCTCCCAATAAAGAAAGTAGTAGAGGGTTGCTAATTGACTTTAGAGGAATACGTAATTACCAAATAGAAAAAGGAAAAAAAATCTTTAGACGGATAGGCTAGCGCGCAGAAGCACTAAAGATGGATGGAATGCTTTGAAATATAGCAAGTATTTAATTTGTTGCTTTATTTATTCGATGGTCAAAATTACTTACATCTTTATTTCCATTCCTTCCAGTGTATCTGCAAGTATTTCTGTAATTGGTAAACCATAGCCTAAAAGCTCAGATAACAAAGACTGACACATTGAGCAAGTTGATTTGATGAAATTTTGCTGAAATTAATATGACGAAGTCTACGGGTTAATAATTTGATGGCCATCATGTGCTTGAATTTATCTTTTTATTTTGTTTGATGTCGTCTACGTACAAGCTACTACTATTCTAATTATCCACGTTATATTATAATATCGTATTCAAGATAAGTCTAATATATTCAAGGGAATATCAAAGGGAAATCTAGAGCACCTAATCTGAAGGAAACAAACAGAATCTTCACTGGTCCATTTATTTCTTTTCTGTATACATAATTTACTCACCCAAAGATATATTGCAAAACGATTTGAAATTGGTTTCGTGTTATCTCCAGGGGTTGCAAACGGGTTAGTCGGGTTAGATATGAGATAGGTCAAAAACGTATAATGAAAAAATAGATAAATTATCCGATCAGACCCATATTTAATACGGATAAAAACGGGTTAACCGGCAGATAATATGGGTAATCATATTATCCATGACTTTATATATATATATATATATATGATAACTTTTGAGAGAATTCTTAATCTTCCAAACTTGAGGAACCTCCAATTTAAGGTTTTACAAATGTAAAATTTAAACTTATTACTTATTCATCGGTTATCTATTTTCTAAATGAATAACATGCTTCTTATCCATATTTCACCCGTTTTTTTTAAAAATTTATTATCTAACTTATTTTTTTAATGGATAATATGGGTGAATAACTATTTTTTTAAACCATTTTGCCGCCCCTATGCTCATGTCAATACTCACGAAGACTTAAAATTGAATCCTACACGAGCGAAATCTAAGTTAATCTTTAGCATGTCATTTACCGCGGCAGGCATATGTTCTTAGGTTGTTGCATTATAATTTGGTCACTGTCAATAATATCTTTCATACTCCACTTTATCACTATATTCTTATATTGTCGCATTATTAAAAAAATCCCAGCGAAAAAAAGGAAGATGTGCGAGAAAAAAAATGATAAAACTTAAAGCTAAAAGGAAACCGTCCAACCTACTTCAAATTAAATATTTTTCAGTCAAACCAATTAAATGCTTACAGCTGGTTACCAGTTAGGGCAAAAGTAGAAGATGTGATTAGCCGCCGGCGTATTACTGTACATACAGCTTAGTACACTTCTTTTTCTGATTAAAAGATGTGGAATCTATAAAAGGTTTCCTTAATGCATTTGACAAACAAGTATCTTTTCCTTTCCTTTTTCTCTTTCTTATGTCCCTATACCAGTCACCATTGGTGCATGCATGGCCTCAGCTCCTCAATAAGTAAATGTTACAATCACTAGTTATTAAAAGTATGCAATAGTTAAACCATTGGATAGTCTAATATGTAAATGTAACCCAAATGATCAGCTCATACATCGTCGGAGAAATCTTAATGGGCATCTATTTGATTGTAAATAAATCGAAGACTTTGACAATGGCTGTACTTAAGTGTTTCATACAGTAAATTGTGAATCTTTTGACTCTAATTTTGAGCCATATATAACTTAGCACTTTGAAAGTTAATGTTTTGGGTTTAAATTAGTGGCGAAACTTGAAATTTTTCAAAGTTGTTCAATATCAAAAGAAATGAAAAAAATTTCCGACAAAAAATATTTAATATATGTTATATACCTCTAAAACTTAATATTTAATCTATATACCTAGTGTAATTTTTCTTCTAAAGGTGGTGAATTTACTACCCTTAGGAGGGTGTTGTTTCGCCCCTGGTTCAAGTATATATGATGTCGACGTACTCATCTTCTATTTGTATATAGTTGGGATTAAAGCTAACTAGCTAGCTGTTCTACGAAAATCCTTTGAAAGTGTGAAAGGTAACAAACAACAATTGAATAATTAATTTGTCAAAATGATCAAACTATCATGCCATCGGACTATTTTATTGTTTATCCTTAAAATTGGATAATAATTAAACATATATTATGGTTTTAAAGATATGTGATTTCACTCAACATCAATTGATAAATATAATGATAAATGACATAATTGAATTATAAGCAAAACAAACCAGTGTTTAAACAGAACTCAGCCCCTCGACTCGAAGTACTCTCGAACTGATTGGTGCGAGTACAGTCTAAAAATATAACAAGCTGATGAACAGTAGTGTAAGCGAGAAAGAGAAATTATATTGCTTTGATATCTGCGAATGATGTGTTATTCCGTTTATATAGTAGAGGAATTCCATTTATGGTATAACTCTAATTACAGAAGGAAATCCCATGATTAGCCGATTAACATTTCTGATTTGATCCTTTCCGAGATTCACGCCATGATCATCGATCAATCACGAATGTCTCGCCTTTCTGTTATTGTACCATCTCCTATCATAATCGATGTTTGTCTCATTTGGCTCTGATTGCTACTAGCCTCGATCTTGACAGGTATCTCGATTTCGTACTTGGTATCTTCCTCTTGTCTTAGTCTGTTCCGTTACGAAGCTGTGCTTCAATGTAAATTACCAGTCTCGATCAAACAGTAAAATCGGGTGGGCCCAGTTTTAACTGTATACAGATAGTTCCCTCATTTTTTGGAGTGTAATGACAAGAAACGAATTGAGCCTTCGATTTTTTGACTTCGACCTATCATGATGTCATCCCCGTGATGTAAGCGATGGAAGTGACTGAAACGTCCCGTCGGACAGTTCCCCAAATCATTAATGAGCGTCAGTTGGTGGTCGGCCACTAGTGCTTTTGAACCGTCACTGTAAATCTCATAAATAGGCCTTCTCCTTATTAATTCAAATGTTACCTTCACTTTCTTCCTAATCTTCAAAGCTTTTACTTCCCTCAATTTCTTTTCTTTCTACAAATCTTCAGGTTTCGTTGTTAATCTTTTCTCTAACATCAAGTTCTACGTTCTTCTTTCTTCTTCAAACTTAAACGAAAATGGTAAAAACATCCATAACAGTTCCCCAAAAGGAAAAACTACTTCTTCGCAGCCGTCTGGTGACAAAACGCCGGTGGATCCGCGCCCTGAAGAGTGCGTTCCCAGCGACTGTTCCCTTAATTCTGACTTTAAGATCGAGAAAGCTTCCCCGGTAATGATAAACTGCAACTGAGGGAATAAATAGGTGGTGAACCCAAACCCCGAAGAAAATATCACCACCCGCGTGGAAGGGTTTGTGAGTGTTTACACTTACCTTTTCACGCTAGGCCCCCTCGACCCCGTCATTATCGAATTATGTCATCAGTACTAGATAACCTTAGGCCAAATTCATCCCCCCTTTTAGCAAATAGTCATCATTCTTCGATTCTTCTCAAGCAAAGTCGAGGGGATGCCATTCACCCTCGACCACCTCATCAGGTTGTACAGCCCTCGTCTCTATCGAGGCGGGTTAATTAAACTCTAGCATTGAGCAACCAAGTTGTTGTTCTCGAGCATCGACGAGGACAAAGATCGATGCTGGATGGGTAGGTTCGTTCGAGTGAAGACTTCCGACCTCATCCCGACTGAGAAGATGCCATTTCTCGAGAAATGGCACATGAAGCGTAAGTGTTATTTCACTGTTAGCTTCCATGCATTATTTTGTTCCTCTGCTTTTTCTCATTAATGTCTTATTTTATGATGTAGCGGTTGCTTGGATGCCCCGTGCAATCTCCGACCTCGAGAGATGGGTTCGAAAACTGGCCCCGGCCTCCACGTACCTTGAGCGTTGTTGGCGCGATTTAGCAAAAGGCCGATGGGAGGCCAAAAATCATGGTAAGCTCCCTTTTCACATAACTGATGATTGGATCATGATATCTTTTTAGACTTATTCAATTTTCTTGTGTGTAGGCCTGTGCAAAGATGCAGTCATGAGGCCCCCGACTGGCGAGGAAGAGACTCCGGCTCCGGTTTCAAAACCGGCAAAGGATAATAAGAGGAAGAGGACCTCGACCTCCAAGGTCCCAAAGCCCAGAAAAATCCCTCTTCGTAAGCCGAAGACGGACATTGTTCCCATCCCTGTGGATGTACATTCAAAAAATAAGGGAGGAAGAACAAGAAGAAGAAGACGGCTCCGTACTGGTAGCCCGAGTGAAGAAAACCATCGAGGCCCCAAAGACTGTTGAATCAGTGGTGGTTGTTGATGTCTTGCCCCGAGCTGAGGGGGTCGTGGAGAAGGACTCGGGCACAGTGCCCAAGTCGTCTGAGATCAAGGCTACACCTCATCGAAGTGAACAAATGGCGGGCATGTCTGAGGGGGCTGGTCCAGAAACCCCTCGAATTGAAATGAATGCCCAAGTGGCTCACTTGGGGCAATTGTAATCGAGGACTCGCCTACTCCCTGCCTTTTCCGAAGAAGAAATTCGGGACGCTCAAGCTTTGAAGAACCTCGAGGTGGACAGAGTCCCCGGAGGGGAGGATCCCTTCCGAGATTTCTTTGTCGGGGTCGAAAATGCTTCCTACCTGAATGATGCATCCAGCCTCTTCGAAGAGGCTCAGCGAATCCTGAACCAAGTAAGTCTTAATTCCTTTGTTTATGTTGTATTCCTCCATCTTCTGTCTAACTCCCTTTCTTATCCATTCAAGATTTTTCCAAGTCTCACGCTGAGCTGATCCAATGTGAGGCCGACCTTCAAAGGCTTTCGGAGGAGAGGAATGCCCTCAAACTTCTCTACGGGCAAAAAGATGAGGAGATAAAGGACCTCCGATCCGAATTGGCTAAGGCTCACAAGGATCAGACCGACCTGATCGAGCGAGTAATGATACTCTTAAAATCTCTTGGGCTTGATTCGGTAATGGAAGCTAATATTTTAATATCACAGCTGCAACAAAAGATCGAGAGGATCGAGCAGTTTTGTGAGGAGATTAGTACGATAAAGGCGGAGTCCTACGGGTGGAAAGAAGGCATGGACCGCCTTGCTGTAGAAAAAGAGGCTGCTCAAGCCCAACTGTCATCGGTCGAAAGCCAACTCTGAGGCATGAAGGAAAAAAGCTCAGCTCAGGCAAAGAAGATAGAGGAACTCGAGGCTCGGTTGGCTTCCGAACTCGCAAAGACCAAATCTGAGGCCGAAAAAGCAAAGATCGTGGCTGAGGCGATCGTGGCTGTCTATCCGGCCGATGCTGAAGTCGCTCAAGTCCAAGCACGAAAAGCTGTCGAGACTGCTCAAACTCGAGCGCATTGGATTTTCGAACTTCCCAAATGCCAATCTCGGAAGGAAACCCTCGAGGAGATCCACCCTCGGGGTTTCAATCTTACCGAAGAGATAGCAAAGGCAAACGAGCATGAATCTGATGCTAGAGTGTTGGCCTCTTCTGATGACGACGATGATGGTGATGATGATTGTGACAATGATGGCAACAAGAGTTGGTCCGAAAATGGGGAGGACCCCGGTGAAGAATTTTCCCCCGAGAACAGTTAGGAGCCTTTGTATTTTTTCTTTTCTTTTTTCTTTTGTGTAGGACCTCGATCGGTGTTTTGTAAATACCTTCATATATAAAACATTTCCTTTTTAATATTTATCTCGACTTTTGCTTTGTGACGATTCTGATTCGCTTATGCCTTATGAAAATTTTGACTCACTTATGCCTTGTGAAAATTTTGTTCGTACATTCGAAACTTGGGCAACTTTATCGAAGTCAGAATAATATAGTTTTTGTACTCGAGTGAGTACTTGCTCGAACTCGAAGTAGGAAGAACCTTAGGTTTTAGTTGAGTGAGGATGAACTCAAAAATATAACAGCACTTAGGCTCTTGAATTGGGTTGATATGGCCTCAAAAGAGTGGATTTTTTCCCTTTTCGGCTTAAAAGTTAATCATATAAAAATTTATCATGCCTTAGCATGAAATAAGTATGTACCCGTTAGGTTTTTTGGGGTTTAGTGTTACCGAAACCCTTTGCTTTTTTTGTGCCTTAGCACAATTTTGTTTAGTACAAGATTGTTCGAGGGTCCGAACAGTTCGATACCCCTTAGGGGTTTTTCAAGGATTGACGTTGTCGAAACCCTTTTGTTACTTTGCCGAGGGTAGACTTTTTAACCGGTTTATAAAAGTATTCGAAGGACTATTTCCATTACGAAATTCAGACATCTCTGAACCGTCTTAGTTTGGTCGTAGCCTTGGCATTTGCCTTTTTGGGCTTATTTCCTGATTATACTTCGAACTTATTCAAAGTGTCAGTCCCCGAGTGGGGTGGCCTTGGCCTATAAAATCGAGGATTGCCTTTTTAAGGTCTTATGATATCGAGGTTTGATAATTTGATTATGTCTTTAGGGCGGCAGTCCCCGAGTACGGGGTTAATTGTTCGAATTTTAGTTGCGATCGGCCCTTGAGCCAGTTTCCGCAATAGATCATAAGTACGGAATTGTAAAGTAGAAATTTCTCTAAGTAATAGAACATCTGGCAAGGAAAAAATACTTTTTTCGATAGATCATACATGCGTACATGTTTTGCCACTAGGGCTCGAGTAATCTACATGGACACGGTCCATTCGACCGTTTGTCCCTTTACAAAATTTACCTATCGAGACCCTGTTGACACGAAGTATTTTCCTTAAACTCATACGAGGGTGATGCTCCCTAGTATTCGAGGTTGATTGTAAATCATACTGTTGAATTTATCTAGGTTAGCACGAATAATGGTTGCCTCATTCAAAACCTTGCCGGAAAAACCCATTTGAGACAAAAACCGGTCGAAGGGAAAAAGAGTGCAACGCATGCTTTTAGACCTAAGGACTTAGTTTTTGGAGAGAACCTCGATGTCTTCTATCGAACACCTGCAACAAGTTAGTATAAAATATAAATGAAAAATGGATAAGGTCATACCTTAACAATAATATCGTTTGAGGAGTGATATGTTTCAATTATTTGACAATTGTTCGCCGTTCATCGTACCAAGTTTGTAGGATCCCTTTTTCGATGATATCGAGGACCTGATATGGTCCTTCCCAATTTGGGCCGAGTTTTCCTTTATTTGGGTCTCAAATATTGAGAGTGACTTTTCTCAGAAATAAGTCCCTGATTTTAAAGTGTCGAAGATTGGCTCTTCGGTTGTAGTACCTTTCGATGCACTGCTTCTGTTCGGCCATTCGAACGATGGCGGATTCCCATTTTTCATCTAGCAATTCGAGTCTTGTATTCATAGCCTCGTGATTTGACTCTTCCATTGTATATCGAAACCTGACGCTAGGTTCCCCGACTTTGATCGAGATCAGATCTTAGGCACCGTAAACTAAAGAGAACGGCGTTGCCCCGTACTGGATTTGGACGTTGTTCGATATGCCCAGAGGACCTCGGGCAATATTTCTCTTCATTTTCCCTTAACTTTGTTCAATACTTTCTTTAAATTTTGAATGATGGTCTTGTTCGTCGATTCGGTCTGAGCGTTCCTGCTAGGATAATATGGCGTCAACAAGATCCTTTTTATTTTGTGGTCTTCGAGAAACTTTGTTACTGTGCTGCCGATGAATTGATTTCCATTATCACATACGATCTCGGCAGGTATCCTGAACCGGCATATAATATGGTCCCAAATGAATCCTATAAATTCTTTTTCTCTGACTTTCTCGAAGGCATGTGCTTCAACCCACTTAGCAAAATAGTCAGTCATAAATAAAATGAATTTAGTTTTACCTGGTGTCGACGGTAAAGGACTGATGATATCCATTCCCCATTTCGGGAACAGCCATGGAGATAGGACCGAATGGAGTTGTTCTCCGGGTTGGTGGATCATCGACGCATATCTTTGGCACTTATGGCACTTTCGAACTAATTCCTTAGTATCATTTTCCATATTCGCCCAATAGTATCCTGCTCTTGTTTCTGCCGAAGGGCCTATTCGGATAAACGGAACCAGAAAGGGTCCCTAATTGATTGTCCTCGACCTTGATATTTGACTGGTACTGATTATGCACATCCGCCCAGGTTACCGCCGGATTTTCAATTAAATTCTGTTTTAGTTGACGTGAAGCCACTGAATTTCATTTTTTCAAACCTTGTAAAGGCTTGAATAGCCCAATCGTCTGTGACTGGTGGTAGTTCCATTCGTTCCATTTGGAATCGAGATACGAACTCCCTCAACATTTCGTTGTCTTTTTTGTTTCACCTTGAAGAGGTCCGACTTCCTAGTCGCAACCTTTATCTCTCCGACATGCGCCTTTACGAAAGAGTCTGCAAGCATGGCGAGTGAATCGATGGAATTAGATGGTAGATTGTGATACCATATCATTGCCCCCTTCGATAGAGTTCAAATTTCTTCAGCAGAACAGATATTATCTCATCATCTTCTAAATCATTTCCTTTTATAGAGCATGTATAGGAGGTGACATGCTCATTTGGATTGGTTGTCCCATTGTACTTGGGTATTTCCGGCAGGCAAAATTTCTTCAGAATGGGCTTCGGAGCCGCACTTTGGGGGAACGGCTTCTGCACAAACTTCTTCGAGTCCATACCTTTTAAAATCAATTTTGCCCCCTGGTATTTGGTCAACTCGGGAGTTGTATGTATCTACTTTTTTATCATTTGCCTAGATTTTTTTTCTCCTGATTCAATTCGTTTAGTGAGTTCCTCGAGCATTTTCATAATGATAAGGTCAGTCGCCGATTCATTGGCGTTCGACCTTTCCGGAACTGGCTCGATCCTGTGGATGACTTTTGGTTCGACCCCACTCGTTCGATGCTAATTTCGTAGTTGTGCTATAGCGGCTTGCTGAGCCTGTAACATTTCGAATATCATTTGGAGGCTGACTCCACCATATCCTCCGCCCTGCATACCTCGATCACCAGATCGACCTTCCGTGCGTACGCTACCTTAGGGATCAGCGCCCAAATTTGCATTTAGGGTGACATGTGAACTGACGTCGACGGGATTTGCAATTGGTACTCCTTCGAGGTCAGCCTAAGGCACCTCGATCCCTGGGGAAATATTATCATTTTCCTCGTGAAATCCGAGGCCATTGTCACCATGTGTGGGTGTTGTTTATGAGTTCGACATATTTTATCCTGAAAACAAAAAACTTACAAGAACAAGCGTAAAGTAGTGTGTGTTATCGGAATCAGTATTAATCAACCACTATTATCCTTACCCCCATAGTGGGCGCCAAACTGTTTACCCTTAAAATTGGATAACATTTAAACTTATATTGTGATTTTAAGGAGATGTGATTTCACTCAACACCAATTGAGAAATATAAAGATAAATGACATAATTGAATTATAAGCAAAACAAACCAGTGTTTAAACAAAATTTAGCCCTCGTGTCGAAATACTCTCGAACTGATTGGTGCGAGAAAAGTTTTAAAATATAACAAGTTGATGAACAGTAGTGTAAGCGAGAAAGAGAAATTATATTGCTTTGATATCTGTGAATTATGTGTTACAAATGATTAGAATTTCCCTTTATATAGTAAAGGAATTCCATTTATAGTATAACTCTAATTACAGAAGGTATCTCATGATTAGCTGATTAACCATTTCTGATTTGATCCGTTCCAAGATTCATGCCACGATCTTCGACCAATCATGGATATCTCGCCTTTTTGTTATTGTGCCATCTCCGATCATACTCGTTGTTTGTCTCGTTTAGATCCGCTTGCTACTAGCCTCGATCTTGACAGGTATCTCGATTTCGCACTTGGTATCTTCCTCGTATCTTAGTATGTTTCGTTACGAAGTTGTCCTTCGATGTAAATTATCAGTCTCGATCAAACAGTAAAATTTGGTGGGCCGATTTTAACCGTATACACTTATAAAGTATAAAATAATTAACTAGTCAAATAATGATTGACTATATTGGTAAATACCAATGTTAAGATAAAGAAACCTCGAGTTCAAATACAATATTTTGTAGTATGATTATATGTATCTTACTTATTGCTAGTAGGATGTATAGTACATGTTTTTATCGACTGGTAGTAGGGGTATACATGGATCGAATTGGTTCGATTTTTATCAAACCATACCAAACAACCTATATCGGCTTGGATTGGTTCGGTTTTATCGGGGTTTTCGGGTTGTCGATTTTTTTTTTCTTATATGAATATTATTCCAATCTTACTTATTTAAAGTTATAGATAAAGTTTTGATAAGTGAATATATGTTTAATAAATATTGAAAAAATTGACAAACATATTATCTATTAAAATATTCTAATTGGAGAATTCTTTTTTAGTAACACATTATAGTTATTTTCTTGGTTGTCGAAGAATAATTTTCGTTAATGTACGCCTTCATCGTTAACACATGAAAGGATCTTAAATATTTTAATATTTTTTAAAGAAAATTCAATATAAAAAAAATATATATATTATATATTTATATGTCAGTTTGGTTCGGATTTTTTTACTCAATACCAAACCAAATCAAACCAAAGTTAGAAGACATGAAGCAAGATGCTGCTCTTGTCGAAAAAAAATTAAAATACAAGGCAAAATGTGCTTCTCTCATCTAAACGAACAAAATATTGGAATACTAGTAGATGAATAATGGAAAAACGTTAAGCCCAATTTCCAAATGAGTCCAAAAGAGATGATCTTGGTAAATAGCCATGTCACGACCCAAATTTTCCTCCGTTGGGTATCGTGATGGAACCTAGTCTTAGGGACTAGGTAAGCCTAACATTACCACTGAACAACAACAATAATAAAGGAACTTTTAACAATTTTGAAATAGAATTCTTGACAGGGTTTACAAATTTCCCAAAACCGGTAAATACAAGTCATAAGCTCTACGAAATCTTTCTATCAAATCTAAATACAACTGTCTAGGAATAAGTAAGTATAGTTGAATAGAAAATCAGGCTACCTTGAGTCTCCTCAGCAACGATCTGCGCAGCTACTAACAACAATAACTTGGATCTACACACAAAAATATGCAGAAGTGTAGTATGAGCACACCACAACGGTGCCCAATAAGTATCAAGACTAACCTCGGTGAAGTAGCGACGAGGACTAGTCAAGACACCACCAGTCTAATAAGTAAAAAGGCATAAATGTATAAACGACTGAAACATAATATCTATCTAAATATTTCAATATAATTAACGATACGATCGAATAATACAGAAAGAAATTCAATAATTACGATCAACGGACAGCATAATAGAAATACGCAAAGAGAATGGAAAGAATGCAATCCAAATGGCGAGAATCACAACCCAATAAAAGCACTAGCAACTCAGCACTGCATCAATTTATTCACGTCGGGCCTTAGCCAATAAACTCGATAAAACTGGTCAACCTTCGAGTGAAACCCTTTAGATCGTGAGTTTATTTTGAAAGCTTTAATGATATAATCATTTCGGAATATAGAAATTTCTTCTTTGAAACATACTTTCTCTGAATATATATTTATATATCTTTAGAAAGAGAAATCTTAACAACATAGTCTCTTCAAAATACGTGGTGTTCAAATATACTTTCCCAAATACTGCTGGTTCAAATATCATCAAAATACGTGATGTTTAAAATATATTTTCCCAAGTACTGCTCTTTCAAATATCATCAAAATACGTGATGTTCAAAATATATATTCCCAAGTACTGCTTTTTCAAATATCATCATTTTGCAAGACAAATGCTTTTCAAATATACTTTCGAAATAGAAGTCCTTTAGATATAACTTTTCCTGGAGATAATTGCTTTTCAGCTATACTTTTCAATATATATATTTATATCTTTCGATCCAAATCTCCTCAATCATAAAACTATCGGAACTCAGTCCGCAACTCAGAATTTGTCATGCAATGCAGTACAGGGGGAAAGCTCACGGATCTCTGTCCGTAGTCCCAATTTAAATATGCGATGCAGTACATGGGGAAGGCTCCCGGATCTCTGTCCGTTGTCCCAATTTAAATATGTGATGCAGTACAGGGGAAAAGCTCTCGGATCTCTGTCCGTAAAAGTCCCAATTTAAATATGTGATGCAGTACAGGGGGGAAGTTTCCGGATCTCTGTCCGTAGTCCCAATTTAAATATGACATGCAGCCACTGAGGAAAACAACCAGAATGCGATAGAAACAACATATATTGCCACAACCGGCACAAAATCAAACAAGACAAAATACAAAGTGCGATGAGCAAATCAATACAAAGACTTAAATCAAAAAATGGTAAATACTCACTCATAAGAAGTAACCACTGAAAGGAATGCCAAGCACAAAGAGGAACAACATAACGAGGGGAAAAAAGGCAAATATAACCATGATTCTATCTATTCAAGTTCGCAACCAAGAAACCAAATCATCCCGGCAAGGGAATCACCTATAACCAATCTCACTTAGACGATTAGCTTCACCGAATAAACTCAGTTTGAACAAATGCTCAGTAAATAGGCAGCATCAGAGAAATACCGTCAACATGGGCGGTCATCAATTAAACCTAAGTGTACGTGAGGGGAAAATCATTTAAATCACAATGTACGACTGACGGGCGTGCTTAACCAACGTATAGATATTCTGGATTACTTGTTAGACATTTATAGGGCAAAATTATACTAGTTGTAGTCACATAGGCAGCGTATGAAGGAAGATATAGCATAACGGTAGGAAAAACAAATTCTTCATTTAAGTCAATTAAGATCATATAAGAAACAAGGAATGCTAGGCAAGTACTTCTAATTTGAACATGAAGAGATGAGACTAGAAATCAGGAATTCAGATATAACCAGTTCAATTCCTATACGGGGAACATAAGGACCCAAAATCCCTAAGGGCAATCTATTTGCAAATAAGTTCGAGTACACACTCGTAACCTCGCGTACGCGGACTACAATCAACATAGAAGACTCAATCCTAAGGGCTAGTTCCCCCACACAAGATTAGGCAAGATACTTACCTCGACTCCAAGAATCCAAATCAAGCCTCTAGCACCGCTTTCCTTACGAACTCGACTCCAAATCAATCGTATCTAGACATAATCGACTCAATAACATCAATAAATGCTAAACAATTCAAATTAAATGCCTAATTATAGATTTCCCAACATTTTTCCAAAATTTCCGAAAATCGACCCCGGGCCTGCTTGGTCGAAACACGAGGTTCGGACCAAAACCCGATCACCCATTCACCCACGCCCGAATATATAATTTGTTTTGAAATCCGACCCCAAAATAAGGTCAAATTCCCAAATATTCAAAAAGCCCTAACTCTACCCAAAACCCCCAATTTCTACCTTTGATTTCATGTTTTTAGGCCTAGAATCTAATAGATGTTGATGAAATGTAAGGAAACGAGTTAAAGATTACTTACCTAAGAGATTGTGGTGAAGAAGCTCTTCAAAAATCGCCTATGGGGTTTGGAGAAGAAGAGTGTTTATGAATTTTCGTAAAAATCCCGTAATGGTTCTGTTTTTAGACTTAGAAATCACTTGGCGATCTTACTCAATTCGTTCGCGGCACATGCACTGTGTTCGCACAGGCTATCCTACCCTACCCTCCATGATCGCGCCCCAACTGGTGCGTTCGCACAGGCTTCGCACCACCCAGTCCCCCAGACCTTTTGACCCTGTGCGTTCGTGACTGGATGATGTGTTCGCATAGGGTTTTCTCCCTATAGGTCCGCATTCGCACCCTTGGGGTTGCGTTCGCATAGAATATAGTTTACCTAGCCCCCCAGACCCCACACTACCAGGTTTTTGCACTCCGTTGAGTGCATTCGCATGGGGCAATTACCTGGACACCAGCAACAACAATAAAACACCAGATTTTTACCAAGTTTTGCACTCTGACACTTACCCGGAACTCACCCGAGCCCTCGGGCCTCAAAGCCAAATACACACACAACCTCATAAACATCCTACAGACTTATTCAAGTAATTAAACCACCCAAATAACATCATAACATCAAATTAAACCTCAAAATCTATAGAAATTCTCAAAAACTTCTTAAACTTCAAATTTTGCATTTAAGGTCCGAATCACGCCAAAATAAGTCCGTTTATTTCCAAACTTCACAGATATACATATAAAACATATTGAACCTGTTCCGGGCTCCGGAACCAAGATACGGTCTCGATACCACAGTTTTCACATAACATTTCATTTTCAAAAGCCTTTATATTTTTCAGAAAATAATTTTCTTTAAAAATTCATTTCTCGGACTTGGGACCTCGGAATTCGATTCCGGACATACGCCCAAGTCCCATATTTTCCTACGGACCCTCCGGGACCGTCAAATCACGGTCCGGGTCCGTTTACCAAAAACGTTGAATGAAGTCAACTTTATTCAAATTTCTAATACAAAAACTATCATTTTTATCAGTTTTTCACATAAAGGCTTCCCTGCTACACGCCCGGGATGCGCATGCAAATTGAGGTGTGATATAAAGGAGGTTTTCACGACCTCGGAACACAAAATTAGCTAGAAAATACGGGATGACCTTTTGGGTCATCACAATCTCCCCCTCTTAAACAAACGTTTGTCCTCGAACGTGCTAAGATTCACTTTGAACTCATCCAATCACTGATTGAGCACTTCCAACACACACCCCCGGGTGATCCCATGTCGCCCCAACCTACATAAGCCTGATGACACCATCACAACTGCCATATAGCCTTTTCATCATCATCGATAAGCCTCATACCTCAATTCCTCACTTTCTACTTATTTCCAAAAGACCCGATTCTGAATCCATATCCGGCTTTAGCCTCAACCAGCTGCATCAACTCAGGTCTACACCCATAAGGCACGGCCACACATCATAGCACATCACACATAGGCTCAATAGTACTTTTGATCACAATAACTACCCCAAATCAGCTCAACATTGGCAATTAATCCCACATATGGAAGAACTCTGTTTCCAAATCCCATAATACCGATAATGATGCAATAAACACAAAGACCTCATCATTAGACACACGAATCACCGAGTCACGGCTACTACCACCGGGCACACATCCCGCAAGCTAAGCTAAGGAAGCACATAACGAAATGACTGAGTATGAAAATATAAGCATATAGAGGTTCTATCAAACAAGCCCATATGCATAACTCTCTATCAATACTGACTTAAAAGAGAAATATAACAAGGGATAATCAAGGCATATGAACAAATCACAAGGATCCCATTCTAATATAACTTCCACCGCGGTACTCAGCCCGGTCCAAACATATCAAATCACAAAGAATCACGAGGGTCTCGCCCTCAAATCTATGTCACATGCCGAAAATATATCATACCAATAGAATTTCTCCCTTAACTCATCTCAGCTGATAAAAATCATAACGCTAGCTGATCTCACATCTCGATGGAGTATCAAATCACAACTTGAAAACAAACTCCTCAGGAGAATCACATAAAGCTTACCACGAATAACAACAAGGACCCATTGCCGGTTTCACTACTATCAAGAATGAATAAAACAACGATAGACACGTGCTACTACTCAGAGAATCTCCCAACAGGAGCAAACACAAAATAGAGTGCAAAACATGAAACTCACTCATAAATGAAACAACAAATAAAGGAACTCGTCCCGACCAGCAGAGCTATAATGAAATAAAATGGTACCCCACTTTAGCACATCAATACATACCTGGGTGATAATATTTGGCACAACGGACTCTAGCCTACTATATGCAACACATCAACGGGTCGGGCATCCCCCTCTTAGGCGCCCTTTATCCACTTGAATACCCTGCTATAACTCTCCTACCTGAATCTTGGAACAATCATTCACCCTGTGGCTAACATCTCCACACTGAAAATAATATCTCTGCCGATGTGGCTGTGGAAAACCCACAATACAAATCCTCTGAGATCCATGAGTACCTGAAAATCTCCCATGCGAAGTTGGTAATGCAACTGAACTGGTTGACTCTAAATTCTCTACCATGACTGAGTCCCTCAATGATTCTACATACTCGCCTCCTAACTGAAGCAATCAAGTGAGGTGTATATATGGCCAACTCGCTGGATCTAACGTCATACTCCAATAGTGACATAGCGCCCTGACGCAACTGCTCAAACTCCACGCGTTGTACATCCCAAAGGAACTAAGGTGCAACTCTCTCAAAGCATCTCCTAAAGACTGAATCCATCCTAGTGAAGCTAACTCGGACAGGTTACCCCAACTCATATGCTGCCACCACTGATCAATCCACTACTCTGAATCTGAGACGTGACAAAAGCAATCCCGCTCGTCTCCACAACACCCAAATTGCGAAGAATATAGTGACACTCCCCCCAGGAAACCCGGGGCACCATCTGCCGCCAATCCACTGAAAGATAGAAGGGTGGTACTCCCTGTACCCCTCAAGCCCAAGGTATTCTCCCTCCGATGCTACTGCCCTAACCACAACTTAACTGAAACCACGTGTCGTGCTGCCATGATAACTGGAACCTGACCAATATGATCTAACTGCTCTGGAGTGTAGACGGTGGGAGTTTGAACTCCTCCCCTGATCCGTGTAATGGCCGGTGAACTAGAATCAATCTCGCCTGAGTCAATGTACTACTTATACTCAAAACTGTGTTCAGGTCCCCTAAAGTCCGGGGTAGCAACAGGCACCCCCAGTACCTGTCCCCCAACTAGAACTACGGGCAACTCCTCAACAGCTGCTCTGGTCGGCATCTTAACTGCGGCACGTGCTCCTCGTTGGCCTCTGTCTATGACCCTTGCGACGGTTTCTTCGGGTAACATCATCAGGAACCGCAGCTCGTGTCCTCACCATCGGTGAGAGAATGAAACGATAATTTCAACCTTCGAGATCAATGAACTCGCATGATAGGAATGAAGGAAGTCAAATTGTCTTAATAGTTCCGTAGCCTCTCGAATATAAGTACAGACGTCTCTGTACCGATCTGCAAGACTCTACCAAACTCGCTTATGACTCGTAGCACCTATGAACCTAGAGCTTTGATACCAACTTGTCACGACCCAAATTTCCCTTCGTTGGGTATCATGATGGCACTTAGTCTTAGGGACTAGGTAAGCCTAACATTACCACTGAACAACAACAATAATAAAGGAATTTTTAACAATTTCGAAATAGAATTCTTGACAGAGTTTACAAATTTCCCAAAACCCGGTAAATACAAGTCATAAGATCTACGAAATCTTTCTATCAAAATCTAAATACAACTGTCTAGGAATAAATAAGTACAGTTGAATAGAAATAAAACAGGAAGGTGACTCTGAAGCCTGCGAACGCAGTAGCAGGTTACTTTGAGTCTCCTCAGCAATAATCTGCGCAGCTACTAACAACAATAACCTGGATCTGCACACAAAAATGTGCAGAATTGTAGTATGAGCACACCATAGCGGTGCCCAGTAAGTATCAAGACTAACCTAGGTGAAGTAGTGACTAGGACTAGTCAAGACACCACCGGTCTAATAAGTAAAAAAGCATAAATGTATAAAAGACCGAAACATAATATCTATCTAAAGATTTTCCAATATAATTAACGATACGATCGAATAATACGAAAGGAAATTCAATAATTACGATCAACGAACAGCATAATAGAATTACGCAAAGAGAATGAAAAGCATGCAATCCAAATGGCGAGAATCACAACCCAATAAAAGCACTAGCAACTCAGTACTGCATCAATTTATTCACATCAGGACTTAGCCAATAAACTCGATAAAACTGGTCAACCTTCGAGTGAAAACCTTTAAATCGTGAGTTTATTTTGAAATCTTTAAAGATATAATTATTTCGGAATAGAGAAATTTCTTCTTTGAAACATACTTTCTCTGAATGTATATTTATATATCTTTATAAAGAGAAATCTTAACAACATAGTCTCTTCAAAATACGTGGTGTTCAAATATACTTCCCCAAATACTGCTATTTGAAATATCATCAAAATACGTGATGTTCAAAATATATTTTCACAAGTAATGCTCTTTCAAATATCATCAAAATACGTGATGTTAAAAATATATTTTCCCAAGTACTACTCTTTCAAATATCATCATTTTGCAAGACAAATGCTTTTCAAATATACTTTCGAAATAGAAGTCCTTTAGACATAACTTTTCCTGGAGATAATTGCTTTTTAGCTATACTTTTCATAATATATATTTATATCTTTCGATCCAAATCTCCTCAATCATAAAACTACCGGAACTCAGTCCGCAACTCAGAATTTGTCATGCAATGCAGTACAGGGGGAAAGCTCCCGGATCTCTGTCCGTAGTCCCAATTTAAATATGCGATACAGTACAAGGGGAAAGCTCCCGGATCTCTATCTGTAGTCCCAATTTAAATATGTGATGTAGTACAAGGGTAAAGCTCCCGAATCTCTGTCTGTTGTCTCAATTTAAATATGTAGAGCAGTACAGAGGGAAAGCTCCTGGATCTCTGTCCGTAGTCCCAATTTAAATATGTGATACAGTACAGGGGGAAAGTTTCCGGATATCTGTCTGTAGTCCCAATTTAAATATGCAATGCAGCCACTGAGGAAAACAACCAGAATGCGATATAAACAACATATATTGCCACAACCGGCACAAAATCAAACAAGACCAAATACAAAGTGCGATGAGCAAATCCATACAAAGACTTTAATCACAAAATGGTAAATACTCACTCATAAGAAGTAGCCACTGAAAGGAATGCCAAGCACAAAGAGGAACAACATAACGAGGGGAAAACAAGGCAGATATAACCATGATTCTATCTATTCAAGTTCGCAACCAAGAAACAAAATCATCCCGGCAAGGGAATCCCCTATAACCAATCTCACTTAGACGATTAGCTTCACCGAATAAACTCAGTTTGAACAAATGCACAGTAAATAGGCAGCATCAGAGAAATACTGTCAACATGGGTGGTCATCAATTAAGCCTAAGTTGTACGTGAGGGGAAATCATTTAAATCACAATGTACGACTCACGGGCATGCTTGACCAATGTATAGATATTCTGAATTACTTGTTAGACATTTATTAGGCGAGATTATACTAGTTGTAGTCACATAGGCAGCGTTTGAAGGAAGATATAGCATAACGGTAGGAAAAAAAAAGTCGTAATTTAAGTCAATTAAGATCATATAAGAAACAAACAATGCTAGGCAAGTACTTCTAATTTGAACAGGAAGAGATGAGACTAGAAATCAGGAATTCAGATATAACCAGTTCAATTCCTATACGGGGAATATAAGGACCCAAAATCCCTAAAGGGCGATCTATTTGAAAATAAGTTCGAGTACACACTCGTAACCTCGCGTACGCGGACTACAATCAACATAGAAGACTCAATCCTAAGGGGTAGTTCCCCCACACAAGGTTAGGCAAGATACTTACCTCGACTCTAAGAATCCAAATCAAGCCTCTAGCACCGCTTTCCTTACGAACTCGACTCCAAATCAATCGTATCTAGACATAATCGACTCAATAACATCAATAAATGCTAAACAATTCAATTTAAATGCCTAATTAT